>JACWBX010001294.1:0-20314 GCA_014622435.1 Polypedilum pembai
CGAAAACAGATAGAGCCAATCGGTAAAAAGTACGTTGTTTCACTTGACATTATCTATCGAACAGCATATATTATGCCGCTTAGAAGTTTGTTATTATTTTTAAATTTGCAATTTTTAGCGCATTTTTGGAAAAAAATTGCAGCTTATAAATTCACTTTGGCTGGCTGTTCGGCTGGCTGGCTGGTTCACGGGTGAGGCGCGAGATCTCGAAAACTATAATAGCTAGCGACTTACGGTTTTTTGTGTTAGATTTGTGCTATCGAGTTACTGGCTTATCGCTTAATTAGAAAGCTCTCGCTTATTTCATTATTCGGAAAATTGCGAAATAAAAGTTCCATATTGAAAAATGTAAACAAAAATTTTTTGTGATACGCGTTTTTTTCGCGCCTTTTTTAAATTTCAAATTCCATTTAACCGTTATTTTCATGCAAATAAAATTTACTTTTAAAGAATGAATTTTAAAATCTAAATCAATTTAAATCATTGTGAAACTTGAATAATGCGAGATTAACACCAATTTTGTTAAACTTATCATGATAGATCAAATAAATCTTTTAATAGTCAAATCACTCAAAGCTTCTCAGTTTTATGCAGTATTAAAGCGATTTGAGCGATTTCAAAAAATCGATTTTGTCAAAATGGAAAATCTTTGTTATTATCAACTTTGAAGCTTTATTAGTTTAACTTCTCATTCAAGATTCTCATACAAGATTCTGCAATTAAAACTTGCAGTTGTCATTGATTTTGAGACAAAATGAACGAAAATTTGAATTTTGACGAGAAAAATACAGCCATTTTTATTATTCTTTTACATTTCCTCGTAAAACCTTTAAGTATTATTCTATAATGAAAACACTGCTTAAAAACTTAAACAAAATGAAATATTCGGATGCCATTTAATTGATAATTAGTCTACTCTATAATAAGATATGAATGATTTTGTTGTGAGTCGATTGATGCATTCCAAAAACATATTCAGACTTGACGCAAAATTTTGAAAGTTTTACAACTAAATAATGCCATTTGAAAAAACAATATGACAAAGTTTAGAAGCTCTAGCTTATTTTGTTCAATAGAAAAACAAAAAAATTCACAAAAACTGAGTTTTTAAAATGTTGCAATATTAAAAAATTGCAAATCTAAAAATAATAACAAACTTCTAAGCGGCATAATATATGCTGTTCGATAGATAATGTCAAGTGAAACAACATACTTTTTACCGATTGGCTTTATCTGTTTTCGTTTAGGAGAAATCTTTGAAAAACAAAACCGGCCTAATCGGTTGTCCACAGACTGTAAATATTTAAAATGAAATTTACTGCGATATTACGAAGTTGAAATTGAAGATTGACGAAAGAAAATTTGACTTTAGATCTTCTTCGATTATATTTTATGGTTTGACTTTCTATTTATTCTTTTGGTTTTGTTGTTTTCATTTGAGCGATTCTCAAACTCCATTTCTAATTTTATAACTTTTATTATGTATGATATAATGTAAAAAAATGTCATTATTCTTTTCTTTATTAGCTTATTTTGATTCATTTTCCCAAATAAAACAAGATTCAAAACAGAAGAACTTATAGTCTACGAGAAATTAAATTTTTTGTTGGAAGATTTAAATTCAAAAATCAAGTTAAGAAAACTAAGATAAATGGATTTGATTTTTGAGCAAGCAGGAATATATCTAGTTTACAGAACTCGTAGATTGAAGAACCTTTTGTGTTTTAATCATAACCCCTACCAACAGACACACGATAGTGCTGACTGTACGTTTTTTGAATTTTCGCAGAGAAGCTAATGACTGATATTAGCGACTTTCAAATAAGGATTTTATTCCTGCCGATAAAGCCGCTCGATTGTCTACACTTCGCTGTAACACTGCAGAATATTTCAACCAAATCATTGTGAGATACCTTAAAGTTCCGAGAGCAATTTAAACAGCCAAATTATCTAAACTTCTGAAAATAAAAAACTTACAAAGTAGCGAAAATTGAATTTAAATCAAGTTTGAGAATCGCTCATTATTAAGTCAATGTTTTGTTTTAAATTAATTAAAATATATTAAGAAAGCTGATTGATTTGATTAATTTTTTGAGATTTGACTGATTTTGATGATCAATGGTAAAAATTATTATTTGCTTTCTTCAAATTTATTTTTATTTAAAAAATGTTTTAATATTTGATTCAAAAGAATGAAAAGATCATAAATATTGAAAATCCCATGATAAAAGTAGTTGCTAAAAATAATGACAACATATATAAACTGTGTATAGAATGACATTAGAGATTGAAGCATAGTGGAAGAAAATAAGACCCATTCATGTACAAAAACCATATAGAGAAAATAATAAGTTTTATCATAGTAGTTGACTATCGCATACATCCTCAAAAAAGCTGACAATGAATAGAGAACAAGAGTATGAGAACCGACCACAGAATTGCAAATCTATTTTAATTAATTAATTATATTTTAGCCTAGCAATGCCACTCTTTCTCTCTTCTAACTGCTTGCTTGCTTGTTATAGATTTTCCATACAATGCTACTGCTGCTTGCTTTTATTATTATTATTGAGATTCAACAAAAAGAAGAAGAAGAAGAAGGAAAAATTTTAGTTTTCTAAAATTTATAATTTATTTTCCTATGTCTGTGTGTGTGTTATATGTGATTCTTTCGAGTAGTCATGTGTGGCGCTTTCTCTCTTTCTCTTTCAATATTTTGTATTGTGTAAAATTATAGGGAACACACACAGGCTTGACTCTTTCTCTCTCTCATTTGCAATGCTCTTTCTTTGCATGAACACTCAATATCGTACACACATGTTTCACTCTTTCCTCTTTCCACCATGGTGTCCATTCACCATTCATTCCCTTCAGTATATTTTCGTTGATGTAGGAGTACGAGGTGATGCGAAAAGTGTATAAGAGAAAGAGTTTACGGAGAGTGCAAACGAGAGCATTAGTTTTATGAAAATTAGAATATGCTAATGTGAGACAAGGTGATGTTAAATTTTAAGAAAATTTTTTTTTGGATTCAAAATAATTTATAATGTTAATTAGCAAAATATGAAGATTACAAGAAACTACACTACTGGCTTAGTAGTGTAACATTTCTTGTTTAAATGAAAAAAAAGATAAAATAAGTAACAAATGTTTTAAATTTAATTAGAAATATAAAAAATTTTCATGTCACAAAAATCTGTGAACATTTGTAACAATACTGTTAAGTTCAAAAATGGTCAGTCAGTTAGAGTTAGCTGCTGTTGAAATCAAGAAGATAAGTTGTACTGAAGAAGCAAAAAGTAAGATTTACTATTGAAATACTTTTATGAGTTTAAATAATTGAACTTAATCAAGCAGCTAGATCCTGATTAATACCGCAAACAACTGTTTTGGAAGTATTTTACGTCAACTTCTCAGACAATACATAGTATTTTCTAGCGACTGAGTTTTTATTTAAAATTCGACAGCTGACAATTTTAATTAGGGTTTCTGAAATGCTGTTTTTTGGTGCTTTGCTGTTTTTGCTCATAACTTTTTTAATAAATTGAATCTAATAACGATTTATATACCGTTTTATAGCTTGAGATTTTTGCTTTTGAAATAATTAATAACAAAAGCCTAAAGTCTCAAAGTTTTTTCTAAAATTTTGAAAAACTGCGAAAAAAACAGCAAAAAGTGCTGTTTTGCTGTTTTTGCTCATAACTTTTTTAATAAATTGAATCTAATAACGATTTATATACCGTTTTATAGCTTGAGATTTTTAATTCTTCCACTATGCTTCAATCTCTAATGTCATTCTATACACAGTTTATATATGTTGTCATTATTTTTAGCAACTACTTTTATCATGGGATTTTCAATATTTATGATCTTTTCATTCTTTTGAATCAAATATTAAAACATTTTTTAATTTTTAAAGTTTTTCAAATTTATAGAAACCTTGAGACTTCAGGCTTTTGTTATTAATTATTTCTAAAGCAAAAAATCTCAAGCTATAAAACGGTATATAAATCGTTATTAGATTCAATTTTGTTAAAAAGTTATGAGCAAAAACAGCAAAGCACCAAAAAACAGCATTTCAGAAACCCTAATTTTTAATCAAATTTTTTTACCCTTGCTCATAATTGAAACTACAATCTACACCTCTTCTCCCCATTTATATAAATGAATATACACATCTTTCAAACTCACATACACAATAAATGAACGAAAAATGACTACAGTGAAGAATATACAAATTATGTGAAAGAAGAAGACGGAAAAGTGTGTGTTAAACGAACATAGACATTTTCCAGGATGCAAAAATTTCTCATACTAAAATTTTGATGCCTCCAAAAATTTGTTTTTCAGTAGCTGCCTCTTTTAGATGAGAAAATCAAAGTTGTGATGGTAAAAATTACAAGGCACCCATACACAGCAAACAAATGCATGTTTGGGTGGTTATTTTTCCAAAATTTTCTCGAAAAATGCACTGAAGAATGAAAATAATAAAAATAATAATATTAATTGCATTATTGGGTGAAAGATGAGAGAAAAGTTTTTTTCTGTATTATGTCAGAGTTTTGTGAGCTGATGATGGTTTTTTATTCATGCAGAGGTAAAAAGATTATTATTGAGGATTTTTTATAAAAATTTTCTTACTACTTAACTTCTATTTTAAAGATATTTTAAAGAAGATTTTAAAAAAAGTTGTTGAAGAAAATATTGAAAAATTGTTGATAAATTTGAAAAAAGTAAAAAGCAGTAAAAGAGTATGGCTACTGTGATGAATGGCGAAAAAAAAAACAAATTTTTGCAAAAAGAAGCGAAAGAAAGCGAAATCGTTTGTCACAATAACCATGATTGGGTAAAAGTTAAAACTATTTCGAAGCATAATTTTAATTTTAATTTAGATACAAAACATTTACTGTGCTCCCATGATTAAAAGAGTCTATTTTTCTATTGAAAATTAGGAGCTATGAAATTATTTAAAAAATTTCCTTATTTCCTAAATTCTTCAAAAATTCTATGCAATTTTATTAACTTACATTTTCTCTCTGACATGAAATTTTTTAACAGATTTTTTGAACACTTAACGTTATAACTTTGCTTTGAATTTTTCAAGATAGCTTAAAATTTGATGACAATGGAATTTGCAATCTATTTTTTTCTTTGAAAAAGACTTTAAGTAATATTTGTGAAATAAAATTTCATTTGAAAGCATGAAAAGTTTTAGTAAAAATAAATTTTCCTTATTGAGTTTCAGAAAATTTTAAAAGAGAGCGCTAATGTCAATGAAAAGAAAAATTGGTCAAAAAATGACGCTGTAATCAGC
The DNA here is from genome assembly GCA_014622435.1 of Polypedilum pembai. Lineage (NCBI taxonomy): Eukaryota > Metazoa > Arthropoda > Insecta > Diptera > Chironomidae > Polypedilum > Polypedilum pembai. The sequence goes on from JACWBX010001294.1 coordinate 5,315, forward strand.
CATAAAAGCTAATTTAAAAAAGTTTAGAAGAAATGAAAATAATAAAAGAAAATCAAAAGTATTTACAGGCTTTGCAAAGCCTATAAAGCTACAATTTCAAATCAAATACTCTAAAACATATTCATCTAAATAACTAGTTAAACTAAATTAATAATTTATCATCTCTGACGAATTCTTTTTAAATTTTAACTTCTTTTCTTTTTATTTAAAAGTGAAATGCAACTGAAAAAAATAAATGTAATAAAAATCCTCACCACATAACATTGAATTGAAAGGAAATAAATTTCATTAAAAATAAATCCATTTTTTCTCTCGCTTGCTCTCTTCACATGCACACATATTTGTCGATGGCATCGGCTGAGACCACCAAATAAGTTCATTAAGTCTTATCAGCATTATGCAAATTATGAGAGAAAGAGAAGGCGAGCATAGCAGTAGCTACAAAATGTGTAAAATTAAAATTTATTCAAATTGGCAAGAGCTCTGCTTTTTACATTTCTCTGCCCATTACTACTCTTATTTTGTGAATATAAAAATAAAATTGTATAAATAAGCAGCATGCTATACACAGTTATTCACTCACTCGCTCATTTATAATACAATTTAATTAAAAATTGCAAGCGAAATACAATTTTATATTTATATGTGGATGTGCAATTGCATAATGAGATGCATGAAGCTGCTTCTGCTGCTTTTGACTTCTTACTTACTTACTTTTGACTTTGTCTTTTTTTTTTCTTTCCTTTACTTATTTCGCTTACTCTGCATGCAAATTTCATTTCTTTTTCTTGATGGTCATTCATTTATTATTCTTTTTCTTTCTCTCTCTCTCTCTCTACTTGTGTTTTCTTCGTAATTTAAAGGTTTCAATTTCCAAAAAAAAAAGAAATGAATTAAAGTTTATTTTATAAGAGATTATTAATTTTGAAAAATTTTGTAGCTGAAATACGATATCAGCTTGATGAAATAATAAGTCAATTTTATTTAAGAGTTCTTACAAAGTTTATTTAGAGTTCAATGAAGAGTTTACATTCTTTTCAAAACAATTATCCTTTTAGACTTATAGCTGAGTACGGAAAGATCTAAAATTGCGTTCGGACTCGCTTTTTTATAGTCGATCCGAGATAACCGAAATAAAACTCTAATCCAAATCATTATAGCAGTTACAATTCTAATAGCTCGCTCTCTAAGTGACAAAATTTCATCATGCTTTTATCTTACTTTTATTATAGTTGACAAACGAGATTTTGATAGTAGAAACAAAGTGAATTTGGAAATTTTGTATAAAACTATCATTTTTGAGTTATTATTTCCAATTATTTCTTAACTAAATGATAAGAAAGAAACTTTTTCAATTAAATTCTTTCATATTTAATAATATTTTTTACAGTTTACTCTGAAACACACCAGAGTAATTCTTTTCTTATTATTTTATATCCAAACATTTTCTAGAAAGTCCCTTTATGATTCGTTGCTTTATCAACTCTGTTTAAAATAAAATATCATATTTTGTGTTGGAATTTGAGCAGAAAAAGACACTTTGACATGACTTTTTCGAGCGAGTTCGAATCCACGTCTATTGATTACCCGTCAAGTAGTTTTTCACTAAGCAATCGACAAATATCTCAAAATTTGTCAGATTACCAAAATAAACTTAACTAATTGCTCTTATAATAATTTATTGTTGTAATCGGATTCTGTAGAATCGAACATATTGTGATGAAAAATTTCTTTTAACTTTTATAACTAAAAGGATTTCAAATATACAAACAAAATTTTCTATGAACTAATTTCTCTATTATTTCTAGCATTAACACCATAAACAATAAACTTATTATAAATAACAAAACAAATCATTCCACAAATGGTAAAAAGTATCAATATAATTGGAATAATCAGCCAAAAGAGTCCAGTAAAAAGCACATCAAGGTCAGTTGACGCAACCATCTCATTATCGTCACTTTCTTCATTTGAACTTGTCTCATTCGCTAAATCACCGCCAATTGCTTCAAATTTTGATGAAAATTGAATCAATTTTAAAATAAATGCCAAAATATTTCGATCGTCACTGCAATTTACACCAAATAGTCCGATCAAATGTTCCATTGTGATTTCCGGAAATTCATGATTGACGCAAACATTTGATTTGAATGAAACAAATTTCAAATTTTGATTGTGAATGAAAAGTCTCATAGGAATATGACGAAAATAATTGAAAGAAAAATCGACAAACTCAAGATGGAAATTAAAGGCGAAGAAATTTTCATTTATAGACTCGATTTGATTATTTTTTGCTGAGAATTTTCGAAGATTTATAAGATTAATGAGGAGATTTTGTGGAAGAGTTTTAAGACTGTTGTTGTCGAAATTGACACTTTCTAGTGATGAAAATTTCAAGGTGAAAGTTATTGAGAGAATCGTAAGATTGTTTGAACTAAAATCAATATCATTGCAGTCTGCCATCATTTCAAGGTCTTGAATGTTAAGTGATGAAGGTGAAATAAAAGTTTCACAAAATTTTGATGAATTTTCAGTTTTTGAAATGTTTGTGAGAGAGTTTTGTGATGGTTTTGAATTTTTGTCAAACTTTGGTTGAATTTTTGGAAAATTTTCATTATTTTGAGATATCGGTTTGCAATTATGACAAAATTTAGAAGATTTTTGTAAACTTTCATCGTTTTCTTCAGAAAAATTTTCATTAATTTTCAGATTGTAATTATTTTGTAACTCTTGTTGATTTTGCTTACTTGTAGCCTTCAATTGATGATTTTGAGACACAAATTCTTCTTTAGTAATTTTTCCATCATTTTTCTCCAAATTAAATTCAAAATTTGATGACATTTTTTCCTTTTCATGTAGAATTTTGATAGAAATTAATTGCGATGGATCAATTTTTATTAATAAAGATTTTTGTGAATTATCGTCAAAATTCAATCCAGAATTTCTTTCTAAATCCTCAACTTTTGTTTTGATAATTTTTTCATCCTGTTTGTTAATTTCATCTTCAAAAATTTCTTTACTTTTTCCACCATTTTCCTCACTTTCACTGACCTCAATTTTTTCATGAATATCAATACGCTGCATGTAGCGACACTTGACTCTCTCACAATGAACTTTACAATTTTCAAAACTTAAATCCTTCAGCAATAACACAACAATGATGAAAAATTGAATGAACTTCATTGTTGTTTTTTTCACTTCTCAAATAAATCAATTGACGTGTAAAACTGAAAGTGCAAAAGCATTAAAAGATGAAAATCTCTTGAATTCTCTTTTTTATTTTGTGCTGATGCAGTTGAGAGATTTTTCTGTGTCTGTATAGAAGCTTCTTTGTTTTCATTGTAAAGAAAAGAGACTAAAAGAGTTTTTGTTATTGTTTGATGTTTTAGAGACTTTTATAAAGGTCAAATATATTTAAGAGATGAAAGAAAAAAGTACAGATTTCAGAAGAATAAAATTTAACTGTTTATATAAATTTTAAAATTTGAAAAATATTTAGAATTTAGCATCATGCAGATATTTCTTCTTCTTCTTTTAAGCATCATATTAAAACTTAGAAAATAAAAATTTTGCTTAACAAAGCGATTAGTTTAGTTTAAGTTTAAGAATAAATATCAAGAAAATATTCATAAAAAATAAACAAAATTTTATTCAAATTACTTGCAGTCTGATTGAGAAACAGAGTTGTTATAACTTGCGGGAATCTGAATCTAAATAAATTTCAAAGTCAATATTTTTAAAGAATCATGAAACCAAAAAAATTTTAGAATCTGAAGCTAGATGAATTTTTCATAACTTTAGTTTAAGATAGAATTTTTAACGAAAATTCTTTTTAATTAAGCTTTTGATAGATACTTAAAATCTTGTATTTTAAAAGACCCTTCAGAAATTTTTTTTCTCAAAATTTGGTCATCTTTAACCTCATTATAATGCAAGTTTCTTACAAAATCGAAACGTTACGTGAACTTAGAACCCCTCATTTGTCGCATTACGTAGTATTTGACCAACTCTTTATTTTCTGTTTAAGCTTGTTTAAGAAAACAAAAATTCCAATAAGAATATTTACGTTCAAAAACTTTTTAATTCTTCAGGTAGTTAAAAATAAATTTTTATAAAATTAGAAACTTTATCCTGTTTGATAGAAATTTTTAAATTATTCATTTTTATCATATAAACTGATCATTTTTCTTCTCATCACAACAGACGCTTTTTTATTTTTCTTTTAATGATAATTTTAAAAGCAGCTGAAGAGTCTTTTTAATAAAGTGAAGTTAAAGAAATATCAACATGGAATTATCTTTTCATAAAATTAAAAATGAATCTTGGAACAAGTTTGCTTTGATTGAAGATATTGACATGTTTGTAGGCAAGTTATGGAGATAAATTTAATTTTTGTTTATTAATTAATAAATAAGAAAATACTTTTAAACATATTAAGCTATTGCATTCATGTAAATCACAAAATGTTTTTATTTCAAAGTCAAAGGCTTTAGTCAAACGCGATTAATTAGAAAATTAATCGCTATTAATCTCTTAAAAATCGCTTTGAAAACTACAAATTAAAACGCAAAATTGTTGAGAAACATTGAAAATCGCTTGTTTCACATCTAAACGTTTCCTTTCCAACTTTTGACATTTTCAAAATGTTATGAACAGCCCACAGCAATTTCTGTTTGAAACTCAACTAATATTTTTAAAAGGTCACACTCAAATCTGATCTTAGTCAGATTTTATGTAGGAAAAATTACTTAAATAGCACTTAAATGGTCTTTAATTAATTATAAAAATAATAATTTTAATTTTAATTTTAATTTTAATTTGAAGCAAAGGAAAAAGAGATCTTGATAGTAAAAAGATATTAAACATTAAAATTCAATATTTTTATATGAAATTATCAATAAAATATTTGTTAGATTTTTAAAAGGATTGATTTCTCTTCATTCCCTTGTTTTGCTGAAAAATGTAATTTCAAAAATTCATTTCAATAAAAAATATTTTTATAAAAAATCTTATAGATATCAGCAGTTTAAGTGATCTTGAAGAAAAAGTTGATCATCTAGAAATTTCTGAAACTTCATTAAAAGTAAATCATCATGTTTGTTTAAATCGTGCCGACATCAATTTGTATGGTTTTAGTCCAGTTGATGATGAATTCAAAATTGTCACGTGCAACATGTGTGGAATGAACTTGAAACAGCAAGCACTACATAGTCACATTGTGAAAAGACATCAGCAAAATTTAGAAACGTTTGATGTCTCAAGTAAACTTTTGTTAGACGCTTCAAAAGCAAGAGATGAAGGACAAAATTTTGAATTTTCATCAACACAAAGTTTAATGCCTAAAAATTCAACTTCATGTGAAAATTTGTTTTTTCATGAAACAAAAAGAAGAAAATTGAGTGAAGACACTGAAATGCCTAATTTTGAACATTTTTTCCTCATGAATTGCTCACAGGAGATTGAAGAAAGAGAAACTGTTGTTGGTGTGGAAAAAATAAAAATGAAGTTGAAGAAATTTTCTGGTCAATGGGCAGTTGTTGGACGTTGATATAAAATGTTAGAAAATTTCAAAAAATTATTTGTAAATTTCTAAAAAAAATTGAAGCCAAACCTAAAAGTTCTAAGAACTTTTTTCCCAAATAAAAATAAACAATTTTCATCTAATTTTTTTTGTAAAATTTTATTACATTTTTTTCACTGGACTACAAATTTTTCATTAAATTTTCACTGAATGTAAAACTTTTACTTCCTCATATTCTTTTTAAATGTGATTTCAAATGTTTTATAATAAAAAGTTAAAACAAGAATGAAATTTTAATTCAATTAATGTAATTTTTTTAAAAAAAAATCAGTGTTTTTTTCGAAGAATTATCAAAATTTAGACAGTTTGTAGTAAAATTTCATAGAAACGAGATTTTCTTATTTATTGTTTATTTTCGTCAAAGAAATATTGACTTTTAAAAAATATTTAAATTTTAAAAAACTAAAACCAAAAGAACAAATTTTTTGATAATAACAAAGTGTAAAAACTGAAATTAGTGTCTGAAATCTCTTAATGACAGGGCCCGAAATCGGTGCAAAAATAAATCGAATCGCAATCTCAAATAGATCGATCTGTCAAAAAAAGTTAAATCGATCTATTAAAATCGATTTCAAATCGAATTTTTTTACACCGATTTATTTTACACCGATCTATTCAGATTGATCGATTTAAAATCGATCTGAAATGTATTTTTGTTATGAAGTTGCAAATTGTAAAAAAATTTAAACGAAAATCATACAAATCTTATCATAAAAGTATTCTACGCTTCATTAGCTTTCTTTTAATATAAATAACTCTCAGAATGAATCTGTAAAAAGTGAGAATACATTGCTTGAAAATTTCGTACAAAAATTTAAACAAAAAAATTCATCAACTTTAAATTGTAATTTCTCAATAATACCGTAACCAGTTTAATAAATATTCAAGAGGAATATATTTTGAACAATATTTCTTCGATTGACATATGAAATAAAAAGATTTAACATTAAAACGTTAAAAATAAAATTTAACAACTTTCAGATCGATTTTAAATCGATCAATCTTAATAGATCGATCTAAAATAAATCGGTGTAGAAAATTCGATCTAAAATCGATTTAAATAGATCGATCTAAATTTTTTTGACAGATCGGTTTATTTAGATTGACATTACATCAATCGTCAATCTAAAAGTCGATTGATTTCGGCCTCTGCTTAATGATTATTTAAAATACAAATAATTTTGTTCGATTATTAAATATGAATGAAACAGAATTAATTGTAGCAGAAATTTTGAAATCTGATAGAAACTTAGAAAATTCACATACAATTAAATTTTTTTTTGCCTATAAAAATGTATAGCAAGTCATATAGAACAAATTGTCGAAATTTTGAAGATTCTTGGAAAAAAAAACTGAACAATTTCTATTTTTTTTTTTTGATAATATAATTTTGAAAAACAAATCTAATTAGGAAATTTTCGAAGATTTGTAAAAAATTCAAACAAAAATTTTTAAATTATTTTTCAATAGAAAGTACAAAAATAGAAAAAGTTTTTAAATAATCAAACATAATTACAAAAATTTATAAATTCTTTATTTCTTAAAATTTTATTCCATTCATTAATTTTTAATTAATTTTTTTTTCACATTTCTAATTTTTACAGCTAAATATTCAATTTTATGTATTTTTTAAAATTAATTTTTTTCTTTTGAATATCTTTAATTTTCCTGTAATTTGTACAAAGATTTTTTAAAATTTGTTTTCTTTTCAGTGTAATTAAAAATGAAAAATTTCAGAAATTTCTTGAAGGAGTTTCTTTTCAATATTTATAGAAATTTTTTTTTTTCATTCATTTAAATTCGCCTAAAAGTTTTGATTTTTTTTCATAATTTATGTACAATAAAATGAAAATAATTTTTCATAGGAACTTTGAAATTTTTTATATATTTAGAAGGGGGCCAAAAAAGTACAAAAGTGTATTTAGATGAGAAATAACTCCTTCAATAAATGCTTATGGACGTTTTTACTTGTGTTTGATGGTTCCATTTATCAATATTTACAAATTTCTATTTCTAACATATTTTCTAAAATCTGCGATTCTTAAATTTCTATAAATTCTCATTAAGAGTGTCACATTTTTTACTTTTTAATGGACATTTTGAATGAAATAAATTTTTTAAAAAAATATGACACAATAAAAATTGTACTCAAAAAATGGCAACAAAAATATTTTGGAATGAATTTCGTTGAACTTATTGAAGGATTTAATTTGGCATTCCTTTTGACATCATCCGTACGGTATTTTTCAATGCTTGTCGTTTATTACAGAACCAAATGCGAATTACTTCACGTTCATAGCCAAGAGCTTGTGCTAGTGATGTTATATCCGTGCCTGATATTAAAAGAAAAAGAAAACATAATTAAATTCTTAAAAGACATTTATTTTAAAATTTTATTTTTGAATTATTTCAGTTAAATATCAAAATATAGGGTTCCCCATGACTCCACGTATTTCATCTTCTCATAAGCATTTAACCGAACCCTAACAAAAATTCACTTTCAAATATATAATTTTCAAATATTCAATACTTTTAAGAGTTTCCAAGGTAAGGACAGTTCCAAAATTTTTTTTATTTTTCAAGCTCCTCTACTGCCAGTAAAAAAAAAAGTCAGGTCATCAGCTTTTACTAGAAAGCTTTAATAAAATTTTTAAATGAACTGAATTTTCAGAAAAATTTGTTTGGTTCTGATAGATTTCAAAATACTAAGCAGTAGGCGAGCTTAAAAAATAAAAAAAATTTTGGGACATGTCTCTACCTTAAGAGTTTCCAAAAATAATCAAAAATGATTTTTTTACTAACCAGACGGATGTGTATTTCTTTCAAAGCTTGAATTGAGAATTTCAAGTGCATGTGGTGTAAAGGACGTTCTTCGTTTACGCTTTTTTGATGTTTCGACTCCCATAAAATCCGTAAGAGGATTTTCACCCATTTTAAATCTACTGTAGAAAATTTTTAAATCAAAAATTTGTTTAAAAATGAAATTTTTCAAATTTTAAGAATTTAAGAATTTTTGATATAAAATTCTTAAAACTTAAAATAAAATTTTGATGATGAAAATTCGATATTTTCCTCGCTCACCTTCCTTTCGCTTCTTTCATCCATTGTTCAAGCACAGGCTTAATTTTTTGGGCACTTTTCGGTGTAATATCGAGTTTCTCGAACCTAAATTAAATTTTCATGTTAATTATCATCACCATTATGCTCATTATATCAAAGATTTATCATAAAAATATCGCATTTGACTACAGCGAGATTTATAAAAGCTTTTATAAGAATGCCAGGACATTTTCATTAAAAATTTAATTAAATTTTTTTGCTAAATATAAAATTTAAAAAATTTCATCAAAAATGATGTCGAAAAGAAATGTTTAGAATAATTTCGGATGCAGCAATGCCCTGGCCATTCACTTTTTCTGTATACCTTTTCTTCTAGAAAATAAAAAAATAAAATTTATTGAAAATTTTTAACTTTGAAGTTATAACTTGACTAATTTTATTTAATGTTTAATTTGATTTGGCTAAACAAAATTTTATCAATTTAAAATCTCATTTAAGCTGTAACGAAAATAATTTTAAAATTTCACTTTCGATCTCATTTGCTCAACTTTTTTTTAAATCCTCAAAAACACTTTCACTTTCACTGTTTTTTCTAATCTTTAAAGAAAAGCTTTAAAAATGTTTTTTCTCTAACAAGAGAAAATCAACAAATCGAATTTAACATGTTCTTTTATCTTTCATCCTAGCGACGGCATTGAAATAAAAAAGCATAGAAAAATCATCATGATGTTCATGTTGATCTAAAATAAAAGTCAAGTGAGAGGGAGAAAGTTAGTGACATAAATGTGGTCAGCAGACAACGAGAGAAAAAAGTCGAACAACTATTTTTATAGAATGGAAAAAACTATAAGCAAGCATCGTGACCAGAAAAAATGGCTCCACCCACAGAATATAATGAAATTATTTGGTTTTGGTCGCGAAGAAAAAAATTCTATCAAAATAGAAAAATCTTCCAATTTTTTAGAAAAATTCTTTTATTGAAATTTGTTTAAAGATTTTCCAAAATTATTTAAATAATTTTATGAAAATTTTTAAAAAACTTTCATCGTCTGTCCATCAATTGAAAGCTTCTGATTTTTACGCGACCAATTTTTTTTCCACCAACCACCCACAACGCGAACAGCATCAACAGAGAAAAAATTCGTAAAAGATGAAGGGAGAGAGAAAAAAGTTCGCTGATTTTCTTTCTCTTTCTATTTTTCTCTCTTTTATTTTTTTCCTCTGTTTCATGCTTGAAAAAAATTCTATTTTGTTCTTTGTCATTTTAAAAGATTATTTTGAAATTTTTCTTATTTAAAACTTAATATGACACATTTTAAGAATTATCAAAGGGAAAAAAATTTAATCCTTGTGTTCTTTGAAAATTTTCATGGCTTTTCGTGGCAAATAATATTGCATTATAAAATATTTTTTATCTGAGTGTTTTCCCAACAAAAATTAATGTGAAACTTTTTAAAATTAAAAAATTTATTGTTTATTTAAACATTAACTTATAACTATTATACTCATGTTGCCGAATCATTGAATAATACAATGAATTACTGTGATATCAATCTAACAGCCTTAAATCAGCTACAATTTTTAAAAATAATATCTTTTACATGAACTTGAAGATTTTTAATTTGTCCAATGATGTAGCTAATCAAAAAGTTTTTTTTTCTCAGAAATCCAATTTATTGACTAAATAAAACTTTAAAAATCATCTCTACAGGCGCGAATTTTCGTAAGCAAATTTCTGTAATTATTATAAAATGAACTTTTGTATAAAAATTTTTGTGATGTTCTTGATATTTTGATAAATTTAGCATCTTTTTAATCGGCTAACATTCAATTGCCTTTTATTTAAAATTTTTAATCAGTTACTAGGTTCAATTTAATTAAAAAGTCAAATTATTTTAAAATTTAAATCAAATTTTCAATTTGAGCCCAATCAATTATTAGTCGATTAGTAGACATAATTTAAGTTGATATTTGAATAAATTGTGAAAAGCTTTCGCACTCTGATTAAATTATTGTTAAAAATCAATTTAAAAATATTTCCATAGACTTCATTGTTTGGCAAATTAAAAATTTCTTTAATTTATTTTCTTATTATTTCTAATAATTTTATTCAATAAATATAAAAAATCTCCACCTCAAATTTTTCTTTTCTCATTACACTCGCATTTGCGATTGTGCAGAGCAATAGAAGGAAGTAAACGAGTGAGAAAAAAAGCTTTCATAAAAATTAGCGCAATTTTTTTCTCGCTTTTTTCTCATCATCATCGCTGTAGTCGTAAATATCAATTTATATGAGCGCAAGTAATAAGAAATCCAACCATAATTAAAGCTCGCCTTTTTACACGAAGACGAGAATATTTGTTAAAAAGAAGAATAAGTTTCTTCGCGATTTTTTTATTGATAAATCTTTGATATATGAAAAATAAATTTTTGCAAAAAAAATGTGAATTTCATGTGCAATTTACATACATTTGTTGTTGCTGTGATGATAGCTGTACAGCGGCATACATTCGTGCGGCAAGGGCACTGCGCATGGCGCGAAACATTCATTTTTTCATTCGTTTATTATTTCACATCATTTTTATTTTCGTGTGTTGTGAATCAAAAAGGAAAATTTATTATTTATGATTTGATAAAAAAAAGAAAGAAAATTTGAAGAGTTAGGAAAAGTAAAATAAAATTTTTAGTTTCAATTCAAATATAATAAAAATTTTATCCTGACATTCTAAAAAAACTTAAATTTTCATAGCCTACTTTTTTCTTTTTCTTTGAAACTTTTAATGTCAGTTTTTAAATTTTTTCAAATAAAATAATTTTCCTACCTGCAAATTGCACTTTGACTGTATGCCGGTCCTTCTGTAACTGAGAGTGCCTGTCCAACTTGTGTCTGCGTCAAACCAAGTGACAATCGTTGAAGCTTAAAAGCTTGTGCAAATTCATTGATTTCATCAAGGTCAATGCCTTCTGGTAAATTTTCACGTTGTCCTGATGCAACTGAATCATCTTTAAGAAAAAAGAATGAAAATAAAATTATTTATGAAAATAAAAACTTTTTACCTCGATTAATACCACTATCAAATCGATCACCATCTTCAGAATTTGAGTCATTTGAAAGATTTACTGGTGATGGTGAAATTTGAATTGTTTGTGGTTCTTGTTGTTGATTTCCACTAGTAAATGGCGATTCTCGTTCAGTTTTATCTTCCCTCATTTCAACATCATGTTGTTGATTTTTAGTTTCATCAACATTTGATGGTGGCAGTTGATCAATTGACCCGAAATCACCACGACGATCATCAGCAAGCAATTCACGCATGGCACGAAATTCAAGCTTTTGTGTAGGCTGTTGTTGAGGTTGTGGTGAAGGTGATTGAAAATGTTTCGTTGATGACGATGGTGATGACATATCAGTTGCTGTCAAGGGCTTTGATGGACTCATTTGTGTATCACCATTTGTTGTTGGTATTCTAGAAAATTTTGTTTATAAATTTTTAGGATAATTTTTGTAAGAAAAGTTTTTATTACCTTTGAACACTTCCACCACTGCAAGCAGTTGCTGTAGCACCAATATTTGGTGATGCATTTCCACTTGTACTGCCACTTGAATGATGTGAAGCTATTAAATCACCATGACCATTATGTGATCGACCTGATGACATTCTTGACAATTTTTTACTCATCTCACGATTTCTCATTTTAATTTGACTCATTTGATCCTTTCGAGAATGCATTGAAGGTGATTCTGGTGTTTCAGGCTGTGATTTTCTATGATGGTGGTGATGGTGATAGAAAGGATGACCTTCATGTTGTTGTTGCTGCTGCTGCTGTTGAAATGCCATTAATTGTGGTTGTATTGAAAGCAGCTGTTGTGCACCATTTGCTAGAAGGTGGGAATTGAGCAAAATTGGGTCTGAAATTATTTTTTGAAAAATTAAAAATTGTTTAAATTTTAGAGATTTTGGCTTACTTGGCGATAGATTTGGAACGTTCGACAGTACGTGATTAGTGTTTGTAGCTGCTTGCTCAGCTTGATGTTGTTGCTGTTGCTGCTTATGGGAGACATTTGAAAGCGATTGAAGAAGCTGTTCCATGGATAAATTCGTTGGAAGTTGCTGAGAGACGGGAATTGTAAGGATTGTTTGTGACGTTATGCCTAGAAAAAATTTAAATTATTTTAATGCTTTAATCGTGAAATCAAAAATATGTTAGGACATTCTGTTAAATGCAAATAGCAAATAAATGGAAAGCATAATGTGTTTTTGACTTCTCTGATTGAGCTTTCGTAGTTTTTATTAATTTAGAAATGTTTTAAGAACATTTAAAGAATTTAAAAAAGTCTAAAGTTTAGTATTGTAAAAAGAACTATTAAGATAGTTTTTATTTTTATCTACATAATACTGAACCCTAAAAAAATATCAAAAAATTACTTTAAACTCACCCTGTGGCGTTGGAATCAAAACTTGTGCACCTTGAATACCTTGCACCAGCTGTCCACTAGTAAGTATTAGCTGCGGTAATTGAGGTGATTGTGGCAAGCCGAGACCTAAAAGGACACCACCTGCCATTAATGGAGAACCGGGATTCATTCCACCTAATGCTAATGGTGTTGATCGATGTTGTAGTGGTGAAATTCCTGCACCTAATGATGGCATTTGTTGAAGATGACTGAAGTTTGGTAAATTTAGTAGATCGTGCACTAATTGAGAAAAGATTGAAAAAATATAAATTTTTAGAGTCATTTTAACATGAACTAAAATTTTTAAACTGATTTTAATAAAAGTTTAAAATCAGTTTAAAAAAGGTCAAGTAAAAAAAAAAAATAATCGATATGTACTCACTAGATCCATTAATTGTTTGACCACTCATCGCATTTTTCTGATGATGAACATTTGAAGTTGATGAGAGTGATGAAGTCGATGAAGGTGAGCTGCTATTATATGAAGATGGTGATGATAAATTTAAAACTTTTGCACCACCACAATCTGATGTGTTGTTGATTTTCTGTGATTTTGCTGATGATGGCGGTGAATGATGCATTTGATCGAGCATGTTGATAAAAATTTTCTTCGCTTTCGGACTGTCACATTGGCCAAAATCTTCAGAATCTTTAAATTGATCCATTTTATCGATCTTAAATGAAATAAATTAAAATTTGTTAAATTAAACATAAAAAGCAACCTAGAAAGGATAAAACTGAGAGTAGGATGAGTTGTGATTTTAATTAATGGCATGTATAGTAAGAAGATGAGGCAGTAGAATAAAATACAGACAGAAATGAGGTTTCTATCGAGTGAAACATTTTCATTATTTCCAACTATGACCAAGAAAATGAGTTAGAAACGAGTGGGATGGTGTTTGGTCTGAGTTAGCATTGAACATCTTCATAATAAGTAATATTAAAATTAAGGATGAGAAAAAGGATGCCGGAGGCAAAAAAACCACCTCATCTAAAATGCAAATTTTACCTCCACTGCTCTAATACTGAGATTTTCTCTCTAACTAAACATGTGAAGGTTCTCATTCTATCATATAATAAAATACATAATAAGTTAGTGTGTAGAGACATAGCAAGACCAGCTACTTGCTTCTATACACTAGTAAACAGAGTCAAAGTGAGGGCAAAAATTATTTTTCACACATACTTATACAATGACTAAAATGAAACCATTCAGACAGAGAAAATTTTAAGTGTATAGAAATTTTCATTACAATCTTTTCCTAGCTAAGAAAATAGAACAAATAAGATAAAGAGAAAATTTTATTCATATGCAACATTGAATTTATTGATTTGAATAAAAATCAATAAGTAAAAAGAATTTATTAAATGAAATATTTTTAAAATTCTCATTAAATTACTTTTGATACCTTTTAAGTTAATTTTTGAATTCTAAATAGTTCTTAACATTTTTTTATGAAATAAAATATAATATTTTAATATTGACTTGTATTTATTATGTTTAGTCGACATGTGCAAAAAATTCACACGAACTTCATATTCATATCATTGATATTATGCAATTTTTTATAATTTCAAATGTAAACATAAAATCGATTGAATTTCTTTTTAAATCACGCTACATAAAAAAATCCTGTAAACAATTTTATTATATTATTTATCACCCAGTGAAAAATAAGTTTTTGAAGAAAATTTATGGTTATTAGTTTGTAGTTAGAGATTCTAATTGAATATGTTTTTATCAAATGGTTTCAAGTTTTTAGATCTAAAAGAAAGTAAGAATTAAACATTTTAAAAATAGTTTTAGGGGATAAAATACTTAGAAGTAAATCATAAATGGAAGTTAATTTTTACTTCTGTTTACTTTTGGAAGTAAAATTTATCTCCAGTCGGAATTTTCACC
>JACWBX010001296.1:0-20445 GCA_014622435.1 Polypedilum pembai
ACTGATATCTCATATTTCTCTTTACAAATCATGTACTACATTGATCTAGCAATCATAAAGGGTGCTTTAAAGAGGAAATGATGAAGAATAAACAAGCAAAAATGCTTTTTCAGTTTTTGTAAACAAAAATTTTAAAACTCTCCAATCGCTTTTATTTTCTACAAAATCCAATTCCTGTTAGCGAGAAACGCTAAATTCTACTAAAAATCGTTGATTTTATGCTGTAATAACTAATATGGTAGATAAAGCTTGAGTACCTTACGAATGCAACCTATTTTTCAAGAAGATATAGTGAGATTTAAGTGAGTTTTTTGCAAAAATATGTCCGAAAAACAAAATTTTGTTAGCGAGAAACGCTTGTCAAAAATCAATTTACAACAAAATCAAAGACTTTTAAGCTTCAGAAATAGGTTTATATGATCTATTTATCGTTTTGACATAACTGTAATTAACTTTGAATAAGCTTAGATAAGAAATTAAAGAGAAAAATGAGAAAGTAGAGTTTTTTGTAGAAATTTGTCATTCGTGGAATTGCCCTTAATTTTTTTAAAATAAAGAAAAGTTTTGCAATTACTATATAGTATTCGCATCTCCTTACAGGCAAAAATGAATGTTGCTGATCAATATCATACAAACCTTCAGAAAGGTATACTTTATAATACCAAAATATGACATCATTTGCATTCTTGAAAATTTCTTTTTAAGGGCATATATTAGATGACATTCGTATTGATCAAAGTGGACAAGTAGCACCGATGTATGCAGCAGCTAGTTCACTGCGAACAAATCAAAACTCACCAGGGAATTTACATGGTCAACCCACATCAACTTTGTTAGTAGTTCCGCAACCTATAAATGCAACAAAAATACCATCGGGTGCTCCTAACGTGAGCGGTCGAAAATATCAGTGTAAAATGTGTCCTCAGGCGAGTCTCTCTGTCTTTATTGCCTAATGTAAAATTTCTAAAAGAAAAACCTAAAAGAACTTTTGAACAACATTTTAACAAGATTTTTTATTAATTTTTGTCATCTGCAGATTTTTAGCTCAAAAGCTGATTTACAGTTGCATACACAGGCTCATATGAGAGAAGCAAAGCCATATAAGTGCACTCAATGTTCAAAATCATTCGCCAACTCGAGCTATCTCTCGCAGCATACAAGAATTCATTTAGGAATTAAGCCATATCGTTGTGAAATTTGCCAGCGAAAATTCACTCAACTATCACATCTACAGCAGCATATTCGCACACATACGGGTGACAAGCCATATAAGTGCCGTCACGCTGGTTGTGTGAAAGCTTTTTCTCAGCTCTCAAATCTCCAATCACATTCGCGAAGTCATCAGACTGATAAACCGTTCAAGTGCAATTCGTGCTACAAATGTTTTTCTGATGAACCTGCATTATTGGAACACATTCCGAAACACAAGGAATCGAAGCACTTAAAAACACAAATATGCCAATATTGTGGGAAATCTTACACGCAAGAAACTTACCTACAAAAACACTTGCAAAAACATTCTGAACGACCAGATAAACGACCACCAATCACAGGAGTCAGAAGTCAGAGCAATCAAAATAATAATAATAATATAAACAACAACAATGCATCAAATAGCACCACTAACAATAATAGTAGCACTACGAATACAAGTTTAGGCAATAATATGGGAATGATACCAACAGTGAGTGTGATATCACAGCAAAATCAGTCTTATTGGCCAAATCCAAAAGTAAGTCCTGACTCTGCAGCAAATATTAATACAGAAGTAGTGCAACATCAACAAGATTTCCACATGACCAACAATAATGACATGCATCATCCGAGAACAAATGAAAATGAAATGAATGAATCAGAACTTGATGTAACTCCGAATTCAGGGAATTATGATGGGCATGAGCAATCGAAACTGATATCAAATTCTGCATTCACTCCAATTAATACAATGTCGCCCCACTTTAATATTCAACATCATCAATTACCACAAAGACCCTACATTTACGATGCAATCAATATTCAAAATAAAAATATTGTTCACAGTTCAAGTAACAGCTTTCCAAATCAATTGATATCATTACATCAAATTAGAAATTATCAACCAAGCACATTGATGAATAGTAGTGAGCATCTAGTTGGTATAAATATTGCAACGAAGGATAAGGACTAAGATCATGATCATATAAGTAAAACTATGCATGTTTATAAATAAAGCATTTTTAAATTTTAACCACCGTCCATTACTTCCATTTTTTGTAAGTAGTACAACTATTCAAATTTCAATAATAAGAGTTTAAATCAACAATAATTGTAGTGTCATTTTCAATATTTATGCGTTGAAAATTATCAAGCATTCTCACACAAATACTTTTTACTTAAAAATTTAATTTAATCATCACATCAAATACATTCTAAATGTTGAAAATTAAATAAAATGTACATATTTTAATTAAATTTTATATTCAATTAATTCTGTGTATAAGAAAAAGAAATCGATTATCATTTATGATTTATGAAAAAAAGCTCCTACTTAATTTTCAAATTTTGAATGTTTTTAAATCATGATCATAATGTTTTGCATAATCATCATAATGAACCTTATCTTTAAATTTTATTTTTAAATCAGATTTTTTGTTTTATATAATATCAAAATGAATTTTTAAAATATTTATATCATAAATCATCAAAGATAATCGATAATCTCTAATGTGTGAATGTGAAAAGAGAGAATTCAAAATTTGTGTCAATGTAAAATGATCCTTGAATTAAAAATAAATTTAACAATCAGTGTTTCAGAAAATTTACTTGGAAAAAAAAAGAATTTATTTATTCAATAATTGATATTTAAATTACCTCGCGAAATTTTACAACCACTGAAATCAAAATGTTCATTGATTAATTTTAAATTCATAATTTATGTAGGTATACAGTCCACCAACACAATTTAAATGCTACATAACGTGTTTTTATTAGATACTCTTTTTTATCAATTACACTTTTATGAAATTTATCATTCACGTATGAATGAATGTTGTTTATAAGTAGGACAAAAATAATAGTTAAATTTTCAAAAAATTTACAGTAACAATATTACAGTTCAATTGAGGTCCGTATTTTCTTGAACTATTTTTCTTAAAATTGTGTTGAAAATTTCGTTGTTGAGGCTTCACCCTGTGCATTCTTTGCTTTTTTGCGTTTGTTCAAAAGAGAATTACTTGAATTATCAATGTTTTTGAGTACTATACCGTAATCAACTCTCATGCTAGCAAGTGAACGATTCATTTCTTCTTGTACTTCAGGCCTATGAAATAAAAGAATATTAATTTTATCAATCTCAAAATTTTATTTAAATTTTTACCATTGTTCTTCTTCTTCTTTTAAAACACGAGTTGTATGCAATGGTGTTTGTGGAACGTTGTTATATTGTGCGATCCAATTGTTCTTCATCACGTCGTCAATAGTAAGTCGTTCATTGGGATTTACATTTAACAATCCTCTGATTAAATCTTTTGCATCGTTGCTAACGTTTTGCCACTCAGGCAGTGGAAAGTCATATTGACCAGTTCTAATACGATTTTTCATTCCTTTAAAAATTTATAAGATGTATATTTGAGATGCCTCTTTAAAATGTACTGTATAAGAAAGAATAATTATCACATTTTTAATTTTTCGCTCATAAATTTAGTTATAATGCAACATTAAATATTAAAATTATTGAACTATACATTTAACTGCTTTCTAACGAGAATTATCTGCGAAAAACTAAAAATGTTATAATAAATCTCTCTTTACAGTACAAGATTTTACCTGGTGAAATAGCAAGACCATGATTGCTGTAAAAGGGGGGAAATCCGCAAAGAAGCACATAGCAAATCACTCCCAAAGACCATAAATCACTGAAACCGAATTGAAGTGTATAATGAGGCACAAGTATGCAGAAATGAACTAAGTCTATATTAAATTTACTACTTGTCAATAGAAAGGTTATTTCAATTCCTATACGTTCCAATTGGAAGACTCCTTTAAAAATAATTTCAATTTAACCATTCTTATTAATGCGTTCTGTGCAACAATGTTAGATAAAATTTCCTTAATGTTTCCGAAAAAAAATTGTAAAAGCTTTTAAGACGCTTTAATTTGTTGAGATTCTAATCAGAATTCAAAACCTTTCTGTATTTTAGTTGCAACTTAATTTAGTCAAATAAAAATAAACAATAGCTGATTAAATTTTAATTAACTTCAATTAACTAACAAAACGAATATTAAACTTCATTTTGTACCATTTGTTCATGAATTTTTCGATTTCTAGAATAATTTAAAATGGCACTTTAGGCATAAAAAAGATATAATTTCAGAATATATTGCAACTTTACGACAATATAATGATAAAAAAACCTTAGGTTCTTAAGGATTAAGTACAAATAAATTTCATCAAGTTTTAGCATAGCGAGGAATATTTTTGGTCAATTTTTCAGATCCTTAACAGAATGGTTTACCCCAAGCTACCAATATATAGATATGAACACAACTCTCTCAGAACTGAATAGAAATTTAAATAACCTTTGTATTGATATACAAGTCGACATACCAAGAGCGATCATATTTCTCAGGTCCTAAAATTTCTGGAGCGGCATAATAGGGAGTATAGCATGGTGTCTGGAGTGTGTCTTTTACAAGTGTTTCTTTTGCAAAACCGAAATCAGTCAACTTTATTATCGCATCACAATCTTGGCTGGAGTAAAGTAAGTTTTCTGGTTTTAAATCTCTATGAGCAATGTTTCTATCATGAAGATATTTCAATGCAATACATATTTCATGCATAATTTGAGCAGCTTCGCGTTCAGTAAAAGGCCCATCTTGACGCTCTTGAATGCGATTGAAAAGCTCACCTGTTGAAAAAAAAAACAATAATTTTAATAAATAATACAGTAAAACCCAATGCTCTTACCGCCCGTCATGAGTTCCATTACAACTAACAAGCACTTTGTTCCACCATAAGTATTTTCAAAAACATCAACTAAGAAGCAATAAAAAAACGATAGATATAAATAAATTCCAATATATAATAATAAGCTAGTTTTTTACCAATATTCACAATATGTCGGCAACCACTAACACGCCAATGCAATTCAACTTCTCTCCGTGCTTTGCTATTATCATGCAGTACCTAAAAATGAATGAGTATATTAAAACTAGTTTCTAATTGCTTAATAGATGAGAAAACATTTTACCTTCAATGCGTATTTAGTATTATCACTCTTTCTTGTGCATTGTACAACTTTGCCATTTATACCTAATTAAAATATGAAAAACAAATTAGAAATAATTATAAATGTTCTTATTCTTTTTGGAATCTTTATTTTAGGATATTTATTCTGGATTAAGATCCTTTTTTATTTTATTTCAATATCATACCTAATCCCAAAACGTTATTCGATATTTCATATTCGTCAGTGATTCTCGTTGTTTTAGGAATCAAAATGGGATGTTGTGATGAACTCATTTGCGGTGGATTATTCATATTTGTATTAATTTTAAACATGTCAGAAAAATATTTTTTCCAGAGCGACCTTCTATTTTCAAGATATCGATTTGTTTACTTATTAAAAGCAATTTTTGTAATTATACACTGATTAATTTATTCTACTCCCTAATCCACATAAAAACACAATAATCTATAAGCTTCAACAAGTGCGATATAAAAAGAAGGAAGAAACTTTAAATAATTTCAGAAGAGAGAAAAATATTACACTTTTTTACAAGAGCCTATTATTCAAGTATTCAAGTATGCGTCACACAATCACATAAACCAACAAAAATTTCTTATTAGAAATTTATTTGAATATTTTTTTACGGTTGTATAACAAAACTCTAAATGATCATTAAAATTTATTGTAAATGATATGTTATTATACTTCAGATCATTTTATTAAATCACATTACAATTTATAAAGCTTAATTAAAGAGAGTTTAAAGAAAAAAGAAAAATTTACTGTTTACAACAACGACTTTTTCTTATTTGAATGCGGTGCATTTCAGTTTTCAATTTAGGGGAGTTGTTTTCCCAAGATTCAGACGAGACATTTTTTAAAAAATAACAATTTTTAAATTCACAGTAATTAGGGTGTTTTTTCGTTTTAATTCTTGTGCCAAAAATTAAGTTGTGTATCTGTTAAACAGGTAATACATGTTCCATTTATTGATTGAGTGAAAATTCAATAATATTCAGTAAATGAATTTTTTGTTGATGTTGAAGAGTTTACCAATAAGTTATTTTATGTGGGAAAATAAAAAGCAAAATTAAAATGAGATCAATTTCGTAGAAAATCAAGAACAAAGTACAATAAAATATCTTTCATTCAACTCCAATATGAAATCGTTTCATTTACAGTGTAGTGTGACGTTATAAATTGCTATAAAATCTTTAGAAGCATTCACCGTTCATTCATGCATATTTACGGTTAATATTGATGATCCTGTGAAAGTCAAACTACATTGTGCACACACATCATAAAGAGAGAAAACGATGCATTTCTGTATGTGAATGAATCATTTTTCAGTGGCAATATCGACATTTGTGTTGTAATGAGAGAAAAGAGTGAAAGAGAGGCACATAATATAGATTAAAACTGCAGTGTGCGCGGCGGCAGTTAATTGTGGTAGGATAGTGTGTAATGTTAAAACAATACTAAAAGATTTCTCTTGAACAAGATGTACCTACCGAAATTTTTTTCTTTTATTTTTAGCGCCAATAGTCAGTATTTATAAAAAAATCCTACACTTTCTCTCTCTCTCTCAGTTAGTCACAAAGATAAACATTACTTGAAGAATGTGCTATTGTTAAAGTATCTTCTATAAGCTTCACATACAAATATTTTGCCAGTTTAAAAAAAATAAAATGCGCAATGAACTGTTAAACATGATGTTGATGATTGTTATTAATAATAAGCGACAAAGAGTAAGAGAGAAATTTGACATATACGTAATGTAGTAAAAGTAAAGAAGAAGGAGGTGGCGGTTGAAAGAAAACAAGGGAAAGAGAGAGAAACAAAAAAAGAAGGCTTTATCCAGACACCGGGTGATATCATCATCTCATTTCACTTCATCTTTTCTCTCTCACTCGCACATAATTATAATTTTAATATCATACAAATAATAATTTTTTTACGGCTACTGTATGAAGCGCCGATGAGAAGATGTTGAGTGCTTGCTCGCTAAAAAGAGAGTAACATCATTTTCAATAAGAGTAAAAATTTAAAAATATCATCGTCGTGATTCTCTTAAAAAAAACGTAAAAATGAAGGCAAAAATTTTTGTTATTTTTAGTTTAGTTTTGAGTTGGATACCAACGCGAGCGGAACTTAAAACACGTAATAATTGCTACTTTTCTCATAAGAAATTAATTTTTTTTTCTAAAAGAAAAGTGAAGAGAAAATCTCTTTTGAGAATTAGAAAAAAAAAATAAAAGAAAATTTTCTCATCAATATTAAGAATTTATTTTGCTAATATAATAATATAAAGAATTTGGTTCAAGTATCTTTTTCTCTTAAATAGTAATTAAATATTTTAAACGAAGAAAAAATTAAGAAATATCAAGGATATAAAAAAAATTCTGTCCCATCACACTTTTAAAAATAATTTTTTTCAACTCACTCTCGATCTCATCCATAAATTATATAGAAATTTTATTGCGATATTCCAAATAGAAAAAAAAAATTCTTTTGAATAAGCTCACAATTATCAAGTTAACGAAACATTACATAACAATTTTCACTTAAACAAAAAATCTAATTTTAATTTTCCTCTGAAAAACTTCCTCTTCGACCGAGATTTATACTACATATAATCTATAAATGTGTATATGTGTGTATTTAAAAGGAAAAAATGATGGATCAAAATGGATTGTATGCTGAAGAGTATGGTGAAAATGGATATATGGAGCAAGAAGAAGAATGGGAGCGGGAAGGTCTGTTAGATCCAGCATGGGAAAAACAACAGAAAAAGGCAAGTATAATAGTGGATTAAATTAATTCTCTTCAAAAAAATTTATATCGTAAAAGTTCACAGTAATATCAACTTTTTGAAAGTGTGTGTGAAAATTCTTCAGATATTTCACAGCGAATTTCGAAAAAAACTGCGAAGAGAAAAACATTGAAAATTTTTATACTGTGATGCTTTCAAGTTATAAATAACTTGCTGATGCTGTAAAAAGAATCCTAATGGTTCGATGATTGCTTCAATATCAATAGCACTTTTTCGAGAACTCTATTCATGATAAAATGATCGGAAATTGCTCATGTGGAAAATATTCTTTTCATGATCACTAATTAATTCGATTGATCATTTGAAAATATCATTTCATTTGATACTCAAAATAAAATGTATACTAAATATATAAGTGTACACACATCCATAAATAAGAAACACTGTTGCTTTCACGGCAAAACACCTGTTAAGAAGAGTGTGAAAAGTTGTCACTTTTGTGCTCTCATCAAAAAACAGTATTTTTACTACAATTTTTTTGAAATTTTCAAATATTTATAATTAACTCTTATTTGATGATGAGCAATAACAATGTTAATTTAGATACCACAAACAAGCTTCATTCTCCAAAAATCCTGAAAAATTTTCATTTGTTACTTTAAAATATTATTCTAAAAGTTTTCACTGTTCAAATTATGTAACAGAAAGAACATAAATTCTATTAAAATTGTAACTTAACAGGAGAAAATGTTATTAGATATTGGTTAAACAATTGCAAACAGTGCATATGCATACGATAAATGTCATAATATCGCAAACAAATAATTTACAAAGAAAGATGAATCATCTTTATGTTAAAAGCTGATAATAGCTCTATTTTTTTAACTTGATGTTTTCTTTCTAATTGTCTCAAATTGCTACTACTTGTTGCTCTTTTGCAATTAGTAGAATTCAATCAAAATAAGAACGCTTTTATTAAATTCTTTGAAATTTGTCATTTATATGCTGAAAATTTTTTCAAAAAAAAAATCATTTAATTTTTTTCACCTTCAAAAATGTTTATAAATAACTCTGTCTTTCATAATGAAAAGTTGAACTTTGTATAAATATATTTTTAGCTACATAGAAGCACATGCTATTTTCTGTAAATTTTCTTTTGCTGTATGCGAATAGATGACGAAAGAGGGAGAGAGAGCAAAAAGATTTTCGTCTATTGAAAATTTTCTTAAAAAACCACAGATAAAATATTATTTTCTCTTAAATTATTGAAAGGAATTTTGTTATATTCGTTCATTCATTAATTTTGTGTAGGTATTAGTTTATTTGGAGTTCATGCATGTATGATTTCACGACTACCTACTACCTATATAATTTAATTCTTATCTATTTCATATCAGTAGCATTGTTTTTATCTCTCTCTTCTATTATCGCAAGTTTAAAGCAATTAATTATAAATTACTATGCACGGTGTGGAACTTTTTCCTCATTTGTAAAAAATTCTATTTGTACACATCAATATATAACATGCACTTGACATTTTTCCAAAATTATATTGAAATAAAATTTCATTGAAATTCAATTAAAAGTGTTTGCTGTTTTTAATGATGGAGAATATTCGCTCCCACCCAAAATGACATTTCCACATTTTTTTATTTCCATTAATCCAAATTTACATATCATTACAATGGTATTGATTTATAAAAGAATTATTTTTGTATCAAATTGAAATATAAATTCAATTAAACTATTCAATTTTAATTTTATACTTACTATTTTTAGAAAATAATGTAAATAAACAACAATAATATTAATGAATGATCTTTTTTCAACACTATTTTTAGACCTTTACCGCTTGGTGTAACAGTCATTTGAGAAAAGCTGGAACCTCAATCGAGAATATTGAAGATGATTTCCGCAATGGTCTTAAGTTGATGCTTCTTTTGGAAGTAATTTCTGGTGAAACATTACCAAAGCCAGACCGTGGCAAGATGCGTTTCCACAAAGTGTGTATAATTTATTGAATGATCAATTTCATGGCAATAAAAATTTTTTGCTTTATAGATTGCAAATGTAAACAAGGCTCTTGATTTCATTGCATCAAAAGGTGTTAAACTTGTCTCAATTGGTGCCGAAGAAATTGTTGATGGAAACTTGAAAATGACTTTGGGTATGATTTGGACCATCATTTTGAGATTCGCCATCCAAGACATTTCTGTTGAAGAAATGACAGCCAAAGAAGGCTTATTGCTTTGGTGTCAACGCAAAACTGCTCCATACAAGAATGTTAATGTGCAAAATTTCCATCTTAGTTTCAAGGTATGTGCATAAAATATAATTATATTTAAAAGAATAATTTTTACAATAATTTTGTTTTATAGGATGGTTTAGCTTTCTGCGCATTGATTCATCGTCATCGTCCAGGTATAGCATTTCAAAATTATAAGTTTTTTATTCAAATCTAATGAGCATTTATTTTATTTAAGATTTGATCGATTATTCAAAATTGTCAAAGGACAATCCATTAGAGAATTTGAATACTGCATTCGACGTTGCAGAGAAATATTTGGATATTCCTAGAATGTTAGATCCAGATGGTAAGAATCGATGATTTTCAATCATCAATATCATATTTATTTATTTTCTCTTATTTCATTATCTCATACAAAAAATAATTTAAAATGACAAAAAATTTAGATTTGATCAATACGCCAAAGCCGGACGAAAGAGCAATCATGACATACGTGTCATGTTACTATCATGCTTTCCAAGGCGCTCAACAGGTTCGCATTTTATGCTTGTGTCCTTGAAGCGTAAACGAAAATAATTTTTTGCTTTTAAAAAAATTTCTAACGCCCACATGAAAGTTGTTGCTCATTAATTGTCATTTTTTCTCCTCTTTAAATTACCTTGATGTTCCTTTTTCAATCTAACTAACAGATTGATAATTTTTTGTTAATGTTGTTTTTTAATTAAATATAATAACAAACTAGATTTACAAAACACTGCAATGCCTGATGAACGTGCTGTTATGACTTATGTCTCATCTTATTATCATTGCTTTAGTGGCGCACAAAAGGTAAATGCTTTTTGCTTGATGTGAATATTTTTTTTTCATATAATGTTTTTTTCGTTGATATGTGTGTGTATGTGTTGTAACATTAATGTAATTAGAAATATATTTTATATATTCTAGGCTGAAACTGCAGCTAATCGTATCTGCAAAGTTTTGAAAGTCAATCAAGAAAATGAAAGACTTATGGAAGAGTATGAGCGTCTTGCATCTGATGTAAGTGTGAATAAATTCTCATCAGAAATTCACACTAATTTTTTTACTTCTTTAATAGCTTCTTGAATGGATTCGCCGCACAATGCCATGGTTAGCATCTCGTCATTCCGACAGCACGCTAGCTGGCGTTCAAAAGAAACTTGAAGAGTATCGCACATACAGACGCAAACATAAGCCACCACGTGTTGAACAGAAAGCAAAGTTGGAAACCAACTTTAACACTCTTCAAACAAAATTACGTCTATCAAATAGACCCGCCTATATGCCAACTGAAGGCAAGATGGTTTCAGATATTGCTAATGCATGGAAAAATTTGGAATTGGCAGAAAAAGCCTTCGAGGAATGGCTTTTGGCTGAGACAATGCGTCTAGAACGCTTGGAACACTTGGCACAGAAGTTCAAACACAAGGCAGACACACACGAAGAATGGACACGTGGAAAGGAGGAGATGCTTCAATCTCAAGATTTTCGCAGCTGTCGTTTGTACGAATTGAAAGCTTTGAAAAAGAAGCATGAAGCTTTCGAGTCTGATTTGGCCGCTCATCAAGATCGCGTTGAACAAATTGCTGCCATCGCTCAAGAACTCAACACATTGGAATATCATGACTGTGTAACAGTAAACGCCCGTTGTCAACGTATTTGTGATCAATGGGATCGCTTGGGTGCATTAACTCAACGTCGTCGTCAAGCATTAGATGATTCTGAAAGAGTTCTTGAAAAGATTGATTTGCTTCACTTGGAATTCGCCAAACGTGCAGCACCATTGTAAGTTTCCTAACAATATTTATTTAAATTTATTGACATTTTTTAAATGACGTTTTAGCAACAATTGGTTGGATGGCGCCCGTGAAGACTTAGTCGACATGTTTATTGTCCATACAATGGAAGAAATTCAAGGACTTATTACAGCTCATGATCAATTCAAAGCCACATTAGGAGAAGCCGATAAGGAATATAATCTCATCGTTGGATTAGTTCGTGACGTTGAAGGATTGGTCAATCAATACCAAATTGCAAATGGATTGGAGAATCCATACACTACACTCACCGCTAGAGATTTAACAGCAAAATGGGCTGATGTTAAGACATTAGTTCCATCACGCGATCAGACACTTGCCATGGAACTCAAGAAACAACAAAATAATGAAATGTTGCGTCGTCAATTTGCTGAGAAGGCAAACAATGTCGGTCCATGGATCGAAAAACAAATGGACGCTGTCAGCGCTATTGGTATGTCAATCAGTGGTTCATTAGAAGAGCAATTGCACAGATTGAAAGAATATGAGCAAGCAGTTTATGCTTACAAACCACATATTGAGGAATTGGAGAAGATTCATCAAGCAGTACAAGAATCTATGATATTTGAGAATCGTTATACTAACTACACAATGGAGACATTGCGAGTTGGATGGGAGCAACTCTTGACATCAATCAATAGAAATATCAATGAGGTAAAATTGTTTAGAAAATTTATTCTCTTCAAAAACTAATTGATTCTTTTTGTTTTTATAGGTTGAGAATCAAATTCTCACACGTGACTCAAAAGGAATCACACAAGAACAATTGACAGAATTCCGCTCAAGCTTCAATCACTTTGATAAGAATCGTACTGGTCGTTTAGCTCCAGAAGAATTCAAATCATGCTTGGTTTCAATCGGTTATTCAATTGGAAAGGACAGACAAGGAGAATTAGATTTCCAACGTATCTTGGCCGTTGTTGATCCTAATAGCACTGGATATGTACACTTTGACGCTTTTCTTGACTTTATGACACGCGAGAGTACCGATACCGACACTGCTGAACAAGTTATTGATTCATTTAGAATTTTGGCATCTGATAAGGTAATTTGTGATATGAAAAGAAAAAATATTGAAAATAAATGAAAATTTATTTTTAGCCCTACATTCTTCCCGATGAACTTCGACGTGAATTGCCACCAGATCAAGCTGAATATTGTATCCAAAGAATGCCACCATACAAAGGCCAAGGTGCCGTACCTGGTGCACTTGATTACATGTCGTTCAGTACTGCTCTTTATGGCGAATCTGATCTATAAACACACAATGTTCATATTTGAAGTACATCAAATAACACGAGAACTATTTATATAAGCCAAGAATATTTTTATATATAACTATCTCGAAGCGAATATTTGTCTCTTACTTTTGATCGAAAAATTTTTGACACATATCTTTTTTTAATTTGCATGCGCAAGCGGTTAGAACTTTTTCCGCAATAACAGTGAGAAGAAGTAAAAGAAAGAATCAATCAATTTTTCTATCAAAATGTTCATAATTCATTTTAAATTTTTCTTTGTGTTTTTATTGAAAAGAATAATTTTTTCAGCCTTTTGTAGTAATTTAATGTAATTTGAACATCAATCATTAAGAAACGATATTTTTTTATATTATATTAAGCAAATTTGATGATGATGATGATGATGATCATATAAAATCATGAAGCAGCTATATTCAAAATTTTATAATAATTCGATGTTTCTGCAAAGAAAGAAAAACCAAGCAAGAAAATTGTAAAAGGATGAGAAGGAAAAGAAGAAAAAATTTGATTTCAAAATATATATTTTATTTATATTTATTATTTTACGAAACTTAATGCCATGATGAAATAAAAATTAACTTTTAAAAAGGAACTACACTCAATTGCTCACATTTTAAACAACAACTTTTTGTTTTATTTAATCATTCTCATTAACATTGCAATTATAACATGTTTGAAACAGTTAATATTTGGTATAAGCTTTTAGAAAGCAATTGTTTTGGTAATCGATAAGATTAAGTACATGATGAGAGACAATAACAAATTTGCTCGAATCATATGTCCATAATTTTCTGCAAAGAAAAAGAAGAAAATGTTGAAAATGTTTATATTAGTTAACTGTCTCATGCATTTAAATAACATTTAAAAAGAATATTTCTGCTGTTATTTGATGTTATATCTTCTCTTACCGTCAATATTATCCTGCCAGTATTTGCCAATAACTGTTTCGTTAGTCACTACGTGATGATTATTTGGATCTGAAATATCGCATTTTGATCAAAAACAAAATTCAAAATGAAAATGCTATATTTCTACAAAATCATTTAAGACAAAAAAATTGCATAGTCGAATTGCGTAAATTTCAAAATTACTCTGTCATTTTTGTAAAAAAGAAAATATTCATATGAAATAACATCAGAAATATTGATGTTAGTTGGACATTAGTAATTTAATGTTTTAGTTAAGCACAGGACACACGAACATACCATCATATTGAATTGTTGCTTTTTTCTCATAATCAATATTGGGGATTCTAACTATACAAGTAACTTCTTCATCATCTTCGATTTCTTCTTTACTAATTTGAGCAGAGACTGTGATGTTGTGATAGACATTTGTGACTACTTGCGTCTCGAAAGGAGATGAAAAATTTTTAGCCTCATTACCGATTCTGAAGAAAAACATATGAAATTTTAAGTTCTCTTGAAATAAATTGAGATTCTTTTGAAATATTTACAGAAATGATACTTCAGGCAAGGGATATATTTGATTTATTGTGCACTCGAAATTGACTTTATTTTCTATATCATCAATGAAGTAAGTTAGTTGAATAGAATCATCCACATACACGATCGTTAATGGAGATGTTTTCCTATCATTAGACTGAAACGACTGCACATCACAACTGAAATATTTAAATAAAAATTAAATTATATTTATTTAGGTTTAAAATAATGAGTTTCAGTACGTATAATTTCCTGAGTCAGCAATTGTAGGATTTTTGATGACCTAAAAGAATCATTATTAAAATATGAACGAAAAGTATCAACCTTTTACTGCTATTACTTACTAGAGTACTATATCGTTGTTTTTCGGGCAAATTTTTATTGTATTCAAGATCAATTCGATTATTCTGTAAAATACTAAAATTAATGATCATAAAAATTTAGTTTATTAAAGGAAATAAAATTACCAAGGGCGATGGTTTTCGATTATTTAAAGGAATCCATTGATATACTAAATTTGAATTATGTAGCCACTTCAAAACTAACCCATCATCAGTTTCATCAAAATCATAGTCACATTCCAAAACGATTGGATTATTTTTATTTTCTCTGTGAAGATCAAAATAGGGTGGCACAGAGATCTTATTTATTTTTACAGCTCGACATTCTAAAGAAGAGAAAAGGAAAGAAAATTCATTTTATATTTTCGCAAAAGAAACGGCATGACGATGAGATGAGTCAATTGACAAAAATGATTTTTTAATATGAAAACATTTCCGTTGAAATTCAAAATATAAAAATAAAATTTATCGATTGAATGAGCCTGATCTTAAAGAATTTTAATTTATTTTTCTACTGCGTTGTAGACACTATAAATTTAAAAAAAAATAATTTAATAATTGATGAGTGTAAACACCAATTCACTAATTCACGTTTAAGATTTCCTGTTCCTTGACAGAGAGTTAAAAAAAAGTAGAAATTTAAAATCATATTAAAATGCTTATTCAAATAATATCATTTTAAAACAGGTGCTCTCATGTACTATATTTATTGAGTTATATGCACTAAATATTTTAGATATTCAACTCATTAAACAATCCTTTATAAACAAAAACTATTCCCAAATGATCACTGTTAATTTTCAAATCAAGAAATGTTTGTGACGTACAATTTTTCAGTGGAAAAAAACTTTTCATTTGGTTTGCACATGTTTTTCGAATGGACTTCATATTAACTTTAAAATAGAATGAATAAATCTTTTATTTTCATATGATTTTCTCATCCAATTTTCATTTTCTACAAACGAGAGAATGCAAAGATAACTTTTTTACGTAAAATAAATTAAGGACAATTTAATTAAAGACATTAATTGTTTTTTTACATCCCAAATGAGCATAGAATAATTACCTCTAGCAACATATAATGTTAATAGAAGAATAATATTAAAAACTATCGATTTCATTTTGATTATATACAACAAACACGTAAAAATTATTCACAAATTTCAATTAATTGATGAAGTAATTGTCTAATATAAATAAACACAATTGATGAAGTTCAACAATGTAAAAAAATAATGAGTAAATCGATTAAGAATATTTGGTGATGAGTAGGTGCAGAAAGCGTTTTGTTTTCTTATTTCACATTCAAATTTTTGAAAATAAAATTTCTAATTTTAATTTTTTCATTCTGAATAATTTTCTCTCTCTAACTGATTTCACATACACATTTTCTTCAGACACACAAAATGTATGAAGAGACCGAAGAAAAAAATGTTTTTGCTTACTCGCCGGTTGTAAAAACTTAACTGACAAAATTCTCTATTGGAATATTATACAAATGCTTCGAACGATGTGCTTCGTAGCACACACATATGCTCGTGCAACGAATAAGTAATGTTTTTTATTTAGGGGAAAAATACTAGTTGATTTTTTCTTGTGTTATAATATTCACTCACTAGTTAAAAGCCAAAGCAGAAAGATGCATGAAGGAATTAAATTGTGAGCTGTGAGCGTAACTTTATGGATGAATGAATTATAGTCAGTTTACTGTGTGGAATTCTTTAACGTACAATATTAAATCTTGATTATTTATAAGCTTATGTGTGATAAGAAAATAAGAGTATTTATGTCTTTTAAATTAATAGAATTTATCATTTTACATTTGCATTGATTGTAAATAAGTTTTTTTTTAATTCATTTAATAGTTTTCATGATGTAAAATTTAGTTAAACGCATACATGCTATCGCATACATACTCTATGCTTTTCAATTTATTTAAAAATATAAAAACCG
Source organism: Polypedilum pembai (assembly GCA_014622435.1). Taxonomy (NCBI): domain Eukaryota; kingdom Metazoa; phylum Arthropoda; class Insecta; order Diptera; family Chironomidae; genus Polypedilum; species Polypedilum pembai. The sequence goes on from JACWBX010001296.1 coordinate 17,065, forward strand.
TTATTTTCTTTCTCATAGGACATATTCACACCACTATCATATGGTAAAGAAACTATTAAAAAAATTTTATTTGATTTCATTGTTTTTAAGACATATTACTTAACAGTTTAATAGTTTACGAAACAAATTAAGACAAATAAATCTAAAAACAGCTGGCAAATAAAACAATTTCTTCTTTTCTAACACTTTTTTATTACAGTATACCCAATTTAATAGCTTTGAATAATTTTCATGTCAATATTTGATTTTTTTGCTTTAAATGGAACTAAATTTAATAAATTTAAAAATTACTATTTACGTATCAAAGCAAAAAAATTGAATTTATAGTAAAATAGTTATCACTGAAGATTAAATGAATTTTTAGGTTCTGTGCACTAAGGTGTTCAAAATGTGTGTGCTGAATATCGAAACGTTCAAATAAAGAGTGCTTAGCTCTGAAACATAAAAAATATTTTGCTATATGTACTAGATATGTATACAAAAAATATAAATAATAAATTAAATAAATTTCGACATTTGTAAAATTTTTCAGTAAAATCAATTGATTTGACTTCAATTGAAGATCACAAATTTTCAATTAAACTCGAATGACAGAGAAAAAGATATTCAAATTGCAAGAAAAATGTCGCACTTGTCACACTTGCCCACAATAAAATCCCATAAATGGAATCAACAAAAAAATACCAACATTTAAGCAGGGGTGAAAACGAGTTTCTGATATACTATACAAATTTATTCACTGAAATATTCTATTGATGGGCAATAAAAATATTTTAATGTGTTTGGGCCGATGATAATCGATATTTGATGGGTCATTTGTGTAGAAGTCAAAAGTATCCTCTTTCACATATGGCTAGGAATGTGGAGCAAAAAGAGGAAAAATTCCCGACGGGTTTTGAAAAACGAATAAAATTCAAAAAAAAAGAGAAAAAAGTCAATCGCTGCTGACAAATGAAAATGTTCATTGGCATTTGATATGTTAGTAGTTTATTCTCTCATTGTTCTTTTTTTTCTATTACTTAATTTAATAAAATTCTTACAAAGTCATTCTTTTGTGATTTTAATTGAAATCCGTTGCTAGTGAGCAGCAAAGCTATACTAATTCAACTATGTCTGCAAAATAAAGTTTTTCATCACAAACCAACACAAATTTGGCGGCGAGGAAAAAGAAGTTCATTATTCATGTAAAAACACAAGAGAAAACAATTTCCTCCTTCGTGTGTACAAGTATGAGAGTTAGTATAAGTATATGTAAGGGATAAAACGATGTTTGTGTTAGTCAGAGAGAGAGAAAAAACAATTTCTCTCAGCATATGCTATGAGACAGAATTTTAAAATTCATTCAAAAATTATTTTATTATTGTTTCTTAAAGATCATAATTAGACAATTCTAGAAAACTTTGAATTATAAAATTAGGCTCATTTTTGCATTCTTTGATTCGTATATATCAAAAATGAACGAAGTTAACTTTGTTTGTCGACAAAATTCTAAAATAACCATATCTCGAAAATAATAGTTTGAAATTTGATGATTTAAAGTTTTCTAGAATTATCTTATTATTTTCTCCTGGGGGGCTAAACAGGATTTTTTCGGTTAAATTTTTCAAATTTTGAATTGAAATTTTTACGATTTCTCCTGAAAAATTAGTGAAAACTGCCAAAAATTTTAAAAAATTCAAGTATCTGTTACGAAGAAAGCATTTTTGTGCTCATATTTTGACTTAAATTGAAATAGATAACAATCGATTAGTGTTCAAAATGTATTTAAAAAGATGATTCAGTCAATCTAAACCTAAATCAATACAAATATTTTTGAAAAACAATAGATTTCGATTTTGGTTCTATAATTTCGCATGTTTTTATCGGTAGTTCGTAATTTGAAATAAGTACCAAAAAAGCGCGCCAATTCAAATTAAGTACCATAACGGTCTGTTTGACCCCAGTAATTTTCTAAAAAAAATAATAATCAAATAATTTTTGAATGAATTTTAAAATTCTATCCCAAAGTTTAGCATATATATGAGAAAAAGCTAAATGGCGTGGTATAAATTTCTTTACTTTTTTTCTCCGTTTCTCGTTTGTGTTTTTTATTTTCAACGCATGAACTTTTTGCCCAATTTCTTGATTGGTTCAAACGATTCTTCACTGAAAAAGAGCCGTGCCATAGAGCAGAGAGCGAAGAAATGATAAATTTTATATAGAAATTTAATTAATAAATAAAGGCATCGTCTGTAATAATTCAATGTAAGTAAGAGAAGTGAAGTATTCAAGCTTCAACTGATGTACTCGAAATAAATTTTGTTGCTCTCCGCCATTACCACCGTATTGATTTTTTTGCTATCTGCGCAAATTAGAATGTTTCTCCTTTCACTCCTCAAACGAATGGACGATGATGATGATGATGATTAATTAATTTGTTATATTTTCACAATTCTATTTTATCGATCAATTAATTTAGTAATTTAATAGCACGATATTGAGATATTTAGCATGGTATACTGTTTCGGCTAAATGTTTTGAAAAAACAAGATTGAGAAAATAGATATAATAAAAGTGCCGAATCAGTGTCTATTAATTTAGAAATGAAATAAGGTGGTTTAAAGTGTCCAGCTGAATTTTAAAATACCATAATTTATATTCTTCTTTTTAGTTTCTTTTGTGGTAGCTTTTACGCCTGTTTGACGTAATGCCCGCTGCGTCAAGAAATTATCACTTTTTCACTCGTTAATAGCAGCTTCATGTTGATTTCTTTCTTCTTTCGAAAAAAAGAAATAGAATTTCAGCTCACAAGAAAAATATAAAGAATCTTTTTTTGAATATATACACACAAACATAGATATTTGATGAGTAATTATAATAGATTTTTTGAGATGGAACAAAATGTCATTTATTCACAGCATATTTTAGATTAACAATAAGCATTCACTTTGTTTAGCTTTAAAAACTTTATTTTAACCATTATGAATTATTTTTCATCATTTTTCAAATAAAAAATTTTGGAAGAAATTTTGAAATTTTTTACAGAATAGAAATTTGTTTTTAAATTTTATTCTTTATTTTTTACTAGATAATAACTTTGAATCAATAAGAAAATGAGTATTTAAATACTTTATTAAATCTCTTTGATCATCATATCCTGAAAGTTTCTAATGAATTTAATGATTAGAAATTAAATTTCGAAAAGATTAATTTCATAATAAATGTTTGTTACATCGTTTTTATTAAATAATTAGCAATATTCATCCTTCTTTTAAAAACTTTGTTGTGAAATATTCATGCATTTTGATTTTGAAAGTCAAGAAGAGAATTTTATTGCTCTTTGTCGGAATTTGATTTCAGTCAGTCGGTATAATTAGCTTATCAATTAATTTCAGCATTAAA
>JACWBX010001296.1:20465-34568 GCA_014622435.1 Polypedilum pembai
TTCACTTTGTTTAGCTTTAAAAACTTTTTTTTCAACCAATATGAGTTATTTTTCATCATTTTTCAAATAAAAAATTTTGGAAGAAATTTTGAAATTTTTACAGAAACGAAATTAGTTTTTAAATTTTATTCTTTGTTTTTTACTAGATATTAACTTTGAATCAATAAGAAAATGAGTATTTAAATACTTTATCAAATCTCTTTGATCATCATATCCTGAAAGTTTCTAATGAATTTAATGATTAGAAATTAAGTTTCGAAAAGATTGATTTTATAATAAATGCAAGAAATAATAAAATATTTCAATACGCTATTTAGCCGTTAAAATTCATATTGAGGGGGTTGTCTTTTCCGACCAAAATTCCCTGAAAATGCCCCTAAAATTACGTTTTTGAATATAAAATTTTAAGAAATCACTAAATTTTTTTTATTAATTCTGCTTTATATTAAACTTTATGATTCAATAGTTCCTCACAATTAGATAAGAAATGGAAATAATAATAATTCATAATAAGATTGTGTTTTAAAAGAAATTTTGTAACGGCTTTAAAAAATTCAATCAAAAAAAAAATGGTCCAAGTTGGACCAATCTTTTCAAGATTGAAATATTCTATTATTTCTTGAATAAATGTTTGTTACGTAAAATGTAAACAATTTGCAAAAATGAATTAAATATATGGAAGAGTCGTGTAAAAAATTAATGAAAATCATCACGCCAGTGATCATCGTTTTTATTAAATAATTAGCAATATTCATCCTTCTTTTAAAAACTTTGTTGTGAAAAGTTCATGCATTTTGATTTTGAAAGTCAAGAAGAGAATTTTATTGCTCTTTGTCGGAATTTGATTTCAGTCAGTCGGGTTAATTAGCTTATCAATTAATTTCAGCATTAAAAATACAAATATGAAAAGTAATGAGTATTGCATACTATTAATTAATAATGAAAAATAATTATTATTTAACAAATATAAACACGCAATTATATTTACTTTGTCATCATTCTGTTTGCATGATTTATAATATCGACGATAGAATTAAATTAATGAAGACAAAATGCGCTTAGATCATAAAGAGCGAACATTTCATTCCTTAGCTATGATAGAATTAACAGATGACGTATCCGAATATAAATGTAAATTTCAACAAATTGATATTTATATTTTTACGATTTGTGGAAGAATTTAAAAAATTTTCGTCAAGCACAATAGGATAGCAATAAATAAAGTTATTAATATGATATGATGCTGTGATACTCACAATCTTTTCTTTTTTTTCTATCTCTCGCTCTCCGGACCATGACTAAAGTTGTTTAATTTTTTTCTTCAAAATTAAAAAAATTTAATCTACGAGCGAGCGATAGATAGAAAGAAAGAAAGAAATCCGAAAAGGTGATATGAAAAATAATTTTATTTCTATTGTTATTTATTATTATTTTTTCAACACATATTTTAATAATAAAAAAAAATACTTTAAAGAAGAATAGGAAAGTTAATCATGAGATGCATGATTAAGATGTTTCATTCAAAACAAAGTGTGTGTATAGCAAGCAAAGAGAGAGGTGTATAGTGTACCCAGCCTTTTTAAGAGAATGAGTGAGAGAGAGAGTGAGTGTGTAAGAGAAGGAAGAGCTATAGAAAAAATATCTTTTTTTAATTTTTAATTAATTTTCATCTTTTGTTAATCTCTCAAACAGCCCAATAAGAAATGATTTTTCTTCTCTCCTCTTCTCTTTTTTATGTTCATTTTTTATAATTTTAAAATGTTACTAATTTTGTCTCCTCACCTTTAAAGCATAACAAAATTAATTTTTTTTTCTCTTACCAATTCCTTTATGATTATTTCTCGTGCTGTTGTCGGCTGCTTCAACGCACAACAATGGATTAAATAAGTCATAACAATTTTTCTTCTTTCAAAATCATTAATTTCGTGTTTTAAAACCTCAAAGAGCGAACGAAACGAGCAAGAGTTGGGGAGGGAGAGAAAGAGCGAGGAGAAGAAAATGAAATTGACTTGTTTGGTTGTTTGTTGTGCCTTTCAAATGGTTTTCAGAGAAACATAAAGCAGAGAGGAATGAAACAACAAAAAAGCTAATTTTCACATCTTAAATAAATCATACTCATTTCGGCTGTCAGGCCAAAATCTTTTTGTTCTTATTGCGACCGAAAACAAGATACATTAGATTATAATGATCACTTCTTTTAGGTGAGATAGAAAGAGAAAGAGAGTGGCGGATACCTGAGCTATATTAGTCATTTTACAAATGATTCTTTTTCAGACTATAAAATTTTTTTATTTTTTAATTTGTACTTTTACTACAGAGCTTACAAATAAAAAGTCTTCTCAAAATACACAAAGGATATGCTGGGGACTTTTAGTTTTTTTTACTTTCATTCACTTCAATTTATTATTTATTGCACAACAATTAAAATTTCATAATATTTCGTTGTGACAAAATAATTGATGAAATTATTATTCTTTATTGCTTCATACATACTCATCAAGTTTATCTCATGTGCTTCGAAACAGAATGTTTTCAATGCTAAATGGATTGGGCCTTATACTATGTTTGGAAGTGTCATTACTATTGGAATTGTAACTTATTATGTGCTCTACACTATCGCTGCCTTTCTGATGTGAATGACAATCTTGTGATTCTTCATCTGTCATATCTGTGACACCGACTACATCAATTGGATCTTCATTGTCATCATCCTCGCTGTCAGATGAATTTATTAGTTGACCACGATGTTGTGAAATATATTCATTGCGGAGAGCCTCTATGTCTACAGCGATTCCTTTTGCACGCAGCTTTCTAGCCTGTCGTTCGATTGCTTTTGTGATTTTCTTCCTTCGCTTTGCTCTAAATTGGCACAATTAAATTCAATTTAAATAAAGGTAAATTAGTATACATTCTTGATTGCACTACACGCTGCCACTTACTTTTCTTTTGCTCGAATTTCCTCGGGCGGTATTGGCTCGCCGGAACACGTTTGCGGATGAGCGTTGTGGGCAGGTCGACCGGGACCCTTTTTCGTTTGCTCACGTTTACGGACCTTTGCTCTCTTATTTTGAAACCATACCTGCGTGAATAGAAAACAACATACGAGAAATGAAATTGAATGAAATGTGAAAGAATCGTTTATATGTTGCAACATTTAATTTACAATAGGATGGGACGCGTTCTTCTTTTTTCGAGAAAGAGAGAAAGAGATTTTTTTTTAAATTAGATGGTGTTGAAATTGTCTATGAAAGTAAGGATGAAAGGGTCACACCGAATTCTATTGAAATGCTTTCTTTCTCCGTGTGATTTTTGTGTTTAATGTCTTTTGGGTGTTGATTTTGTTAATTCTTTTTTTCTGATGTTTTGACTCTTTTTTGTTCTGTTCCGCAGATGATTGTGCTTGAGTGATGTAGTAATTTGTTGAACTAACTACCCGTAAAATGAGAACTCTAAGATTTTTCATTCTTTGTTCTTAAATAATGATGCATTTTTTTCACTTTAACCATTAGATTTTAAACTCTTTTATTCTTTTATGTTTATTTCGAAAAATTGTGAAAGATAATTTTGTGTGAACGTAGGAAGGAGCATATTTACGAAAATAAATTATCAACCCAAAAACGTTTCTTTATTAATGTTTTCAATTTTCCAACTCGATTACTCTCTACATAAATTCATTAATTTACTGTTCGTGCGCTCTTTTAATAAAGCGCCATTTTGAATCAAGTGCCTCCTCAATTCCTTATTTAGATATTTTCCTTTCCCACACACACACAATACACAAAATAAGAAGAATTGACGTGTAAAGCTCCCGAACAAAATTTAAAAACAAACACCATGAAAAATAAGGATTACAATTAGGAGTGATAAGCCGATAAGCCAGCCGTGATAAATTTAAATAAATTCAACAAGAATGAGTGAGCAATAGTGGGAGAAAACACAACAAATCTTAATTTGAAAAGGTTGAATAAAAATAAATTGAAATTCACACCCTCATGCATACATATACACAAACAGAAAAATGTTTGTATGAAAGAGCAGTTTATTCGACACTTCAACTTTTAGAGAGTGAACAAACAAGCAAGGAGAACAAAGATACAATGAATTTTAATCATAATTTTTCATTTTTGGTTGTTTATAGGAAAATATAAATTAGTTTTTTCCTTCTCTTCTCATCTTTACTAACTTGTCCTATACATGCATGTGCATGTGTTGTTCTTAACAGAAAATAAAATAAAATCAAAACTGATGATGATACTGAGATGGTGTTGAAAAAGATTTAATCCCTTTTTATTTTTAATAAATTCTATCATCATTATTTTCTATTTATTTTTTGTAGGAGAACAAAATTCACCTTCCCTGTGAGTAGAAACTGTGCTTGAAAATAGTTAACATATGTATTAATAATGTAATTCCATTTCGAGATTTTTATTGAGGGTCTTATGAAGAAAAAAAAATTCAAACCTCAATTGCATCATAAATAAATCGAAAAATAACTGGTATTTATTCCCTCTTATGCTACTGCTCTCTTTTTTGGGAGGGTGATTTTTGCTTGCTTGCCTTTTTAACTTTTACATCGTAATAAATAGATAGATTGCTACACATTACAATGCAGTATCTGTTATATTATTGTTGTTTGAAGAGAAATGAGGAGAAAAAAAATTCATTAAAATAACTTAAATTCCCTTGATGATTTTACGCATATCTTATTAAGGGATTATAATTAGTATAATAGTAAATTGTAGTAAGAAAATTTCATTAAATAAACTCTTCTCAATGTGACTTGTGCCATTTTTGTGTATGGTTTCATACAAAAGATTAATTGTGGTTGAGATCATAATATTTTATTTTAATTACAATGTGTTAAGAATCGAAGATTAAGTCTTTTGTCGCTTCTTCTTCCTTTGCAAATTAATCAGCATTTTTTTTTGTCTTTCTATTTCTTCTTCCTACAGTTTAAATTAAGTATGACAAATCTTTCTATCTTTTATTGATTCGAATACACAGAAGTTTTGTGAAAGACTTGTTAAACAAATTATCGATGGGCAATATTATCCGACGGTCTCTATTTATTACTTTTCAACAGGATCTTCACATAATAAGGATTAATAGTGTTGCACATGTGATGTTAGAATGATTCGCAAGTTTTTATTTCTCTATTTTTATAAATTGGATCTCTCTCAACGGGAACTTTTTTTTTTGAGAGTGAGAAAATTTCTTTTTTGTAATTAATGAAGATATTTTAGATCTATGAGAACTTGAAATGATCAAATTATGAAGATTTCTAACGGACTCTAATGAGATAATTTTGTTCGTAATTTCAAAAATTATTTTTTTCATTGCAACAAAGAAAACAAGCAAGAAGAAGGAAAAAATTGAAAATATTTCTAAAACCGCACACAATTGACTGTGTGGCTACCTTTAATCTAATTTAACACAGTGTAACTCATGAATGCACAGCAAAAACACAAAAATCACAATCATCCATCCACTCCTCCAAGATCGAGATATTTTGTATGAAAAATGACAAAAGCCGACCCGAGTGCCTAACCCTCATACATGAATGTATGAATGTCATTATAATTACATCGTTGTTTGATTGTTCGACAATTTTCGTTTCTTTTTCATAATTAAATGCTCGAGCAGAGAGTAAGCAAGAGCGAGAAAGAAATATTACTGATTGAAAAGCTTCGTGATTCGGTGTGATTATAGGTTTGAAAAAAAAATTATTAACGGCCTTTCTTGTGAATAAATCGCATTCAATTATAGTCTAAATCGATTTTTCTTCTCTCTTTCACTCTATTACAATTATAACAACACAATATTAAATTTGATTCTTTTTTTTCAGAGTTTTTTATGTGTTTTCGGCTGGGGAAAACATTAGCAGGTTAGTGTGTGTTAAAGTAATAAATGATGTGTAATATAAATACATGGCAACTTCTTACCGCAACTCTATTTTCTTTTAAATCCAGTCTCATTGCTAAAGCTTCTGTAAAAGGAAGGAAAGAGAAGAAATTAGTTTGACTATTATGTAGTTAAGGTAATGTAAGTAGAAAGGAATTGAGTTCATTTTAATTTTTAAGTAAAAGACAAATTAAATTCTTATTCATATATGGACTTATTTTGGTTATGCTGTCGAAGTTATTAAAACTCACTTTGATGAGTCTAAGGATTGTTTTATAAAAATTGAATATTAATTTCAAAAATTCTTTTGTGTTTTCCATCAAATCAATATTTCAGAGTAGAACTTCTCAAAATCTCAATTATGATTTTTTCAAAATTAAATATTTGCTTACATTTGGAAAGAAAGTTTTAAATATGAGGAAAAGATATATAGGGTTCAGCAGCTGCATGCACATTTACTTTATATGCGCATATTTTTTGCAAGTTGGCTTGCCCAAAAATGTCTCTAATTCATTCATTTTTTTATTATTTAATTCAGTCAATACTTGGTAAATTTAGGTTTCATTGACTTTCATATAAATTTGCTAAATTTTGACTGAACCTTAATGCATGCGCTTCAGGCACTAGAACATGATCTTTAAAACTTCTTCAATTTTTTTTAATGTTTTTGTTTGTTATTTGTGATAATTTATGTTTATGATATTTTTCCGGAAAAATTAGATTCTTAAAAAGAAATTGACCATTTGGGTGAAAATGTGCCACTCTAACCGAGAATTTTATAAATTTTTATTTTAAGCATAAAATATTATTTTCAAAAATTAATTCAATAATATTAACATTGATATGTTAAAAATCTTCCTTTCACATGTTTTGATCATTTTATTTTACGAAATTTTTCATTACATGAAATAACAAAATTAAATCAGTGAAAAAATTATTGATCAATTTTGTTTTTAATATGGCTTAAAGAAAAATATATAATTTTAAAAGTTTAAAATTTAATGACAATAACTCGTTAACAGAAAAAATTACTTATTAGAAAAAAACACACTAAAAAATACTTAAAAGTTGAAAAAACATTTAATTAAATTATTAACACAATTGACTAGCTTTAAGTAGTTTTAACAGCATGAAACATCATATACATTTACCGGAATTGAAATTGCATATACATCTAAGAATATATAATATGTTATATTTCAATCAATAATCTTTAACTCTTTGAAATCAAAATGAATATAACTTCTTTACACTTAGAGCATCTGAGTTTTAAAAAAATTGAAATTAATGAAGCATCTACAATCTATTTTGATTTTAAATGTTAATATTCATATAACTCATAAATATTTATTTTATTTCTCATTGAATATTTGACATGTTTACGACATAAAAATTTAATTTAAATGAAATTCTCCTAAAAACATTGAAGAACTTCTTAAAAACTTTTGAAGTGGTAAAGTGTTATGAATTTTCTTAGTTTTTGGTGGTAAATGCAAGAATGTGGACGAAATTCAGAGTGGAATTATTTCATTTTTATTTGAGAAATTCTTAGTATAAGAAATGAAAGAAATGCTTACCCCTTAAAAAAACGTCTGGGTAATGACAAGCTGAAAACGCTTTCTCTAATTCCTCTAATTGCCAAGAATTAAAATTTGTTCTCGACCTCCTTCTTTTAGATGAACTATTTTCCTCATCCCCATCTGCTGTTGACCCTATTAAAAAAAACATTAATAATAAGAAAAAGGTTAAGAATGTGCAAGTAACATTTAAATATTAAGAAATTATAACGCACAAATATTATAACAATTCAAACTCGCCATTATTCACATATATATTAATTATGTAATTATCATATTTTTCATATTTTATTTCCCTCTTTTCTTCTCCATCATCATCATTATCATCATCATCATTGATCGCTTAATTTGTAAATGATTTTAAATCTCTTGAGCGCGCAACATGCATACAAAAAATGCCTTCCTAAAATTCATTTTTCTCGCTTCTTCTCTCTTTAAAGAGCAACGAGCGATCAGTGCAAGTAAGTAAGTTTTTAAAATGAAATATGAAATTAATTTTTAGCTGAGAAATTTATAACTCAAGAGCTGTCAGGAAGAAATTGAGACGTTTGTACAGTAATTGTGCCAATCGCTTCAAAAAAAGAGAGAAAATTTGCGCCATACAACCAGTTCTCTCGATCGAAACGTTCATGCAAACGTTAAATTTTACAACCTTCCTTTGCACCGTGTGTTCTTTCAAGAAATGGCAACTGCAAAAATTCTCTCTTTACATTCACGATTTTGTTCTTCGTGGTTTATTTTATGTTTGAATATTTTTTATGCGGTCAGTTTGTCTAAATTGATTTGAAATTTTCAGTGGTTGATGAAAAATGGATGACGACAATACAAAATTTTTATTTTAAATAAAAGTCTGTTAAAGTTTCACTCAATCATAATTATATCGCAACAAAAGAAGGCAGATGTAATGTATGAAAAGAGATGATTACCAAGTGCTAATGAACTTCAATTAATCACCATTCTACTATTCTTAAAATAATACATCTACCTAGTTAAAGAAGAAATTATCTTCAGCTCGAGAGCGTGTATGCTAATAAATAAAAAGGCTGGCTTGCAAACGAGCGAGTGAGAAAGAAAGAGCAGTCCTAATGTGCATTCATTCAAAAGTAATTCATCATTTCCAAGCCTTGTTATTTTATTGCCGCAAAGAGGTTATTAATTTTTATTTGCCAATTTTCAATGTTTTGCTCGTTTTCCTTCATAAATAAAATTAAGTTATAAAAAAGACGGATACCCTCTGATGCAAAAGAAATTACTTTGAGCCGTCTCTCTCTACTCTTCTTTCGCTTCGCACAAAAAAAGAGCATACGAGAATGAATTTTATGCGTTTATTAATTTTGTTGCCAGCCTTTATTCATGGTTGAGCATTTATATATAAGATTGGAATAAACGGTGTTTTAAATGTATGGAAACATTATTTCTCGATAATTGATTGGATGTTGTGGTGGTTGGAAGCCCCTTCGCTCGCTCGTAATGATACACATATAGAGGAAAATTCTCGAGCCAGAAATTGATTTTTATCAATTTTCGTTACCCGAAAAAGAAGCAGACAAGGAGGCAGTGAGAAAGAGTGAGTTGAGAATGTGTTGGAAAGGAAATTTAATTTAAATTCTCTTCTGTTGCTGTTTTATTTTCGTGTTTCTTATTTTGTGCCTTGTAAAGGTATATATTTAAAATAGAGCATACTCTAAATAAAAAACAATAAAAGAGATCATCATCAGCAGCCCTGTCATAATTTTTCAATTTAAAATTAAAAGAATATGAATCGGAGAGAATGAATTAAGTTATCAATTTAAAGCGTCGAGGATCAAAGTCGTTATGATGATTGCTGGATTGGCTGATTTTAAACAAATTACTTTAATTAATATCGTCTTTTTCTCTTTCATTCACTATGTTGTTTTGTCTACCTATTTGCTTGCGTTCTTAGGAGAGAAAAAAATGTTATGATATGATAAATGTTGATTATGATGTAAGCAAATTACAGGTTATATAGATTGTTTCGATCTTCATCAACGGAAATTTATTTTTTTCTTCCCTTCATTTCTTCCACATATTTGATATATGTAATTATTGGGCAAACTTTAAAAGAATAACAAAAAATAATAAAAGAAAAAGAAGAAAGAAGACCTCAAGTCATGGTTTGATAAATTGTTTTAAATATTTTTACGACCAAATCAACTAAATCATTAATGATGGCTAATTAATGTCAATAATTTAACTCGCTTTTGTTGCTATAGCCTTATACATATAATCTAATTAATTAAAAACACTTGTGCATGATCGAATTTAATGGTTCAAACATGATTAAGTTACAGGTAATCCTCATGCGATGATAGAGGTTAAAGAATGAGAGACAAGTCGATAAATTTATCATTATTATGACAGATTATGATGTATTGGGTATTAACTTTATAATCTTTCATTGTATTATAAGTTTTATTGTGTAAGCAACAGCAGTAGTAGAGAAATTAACATTTTAATTTATTTTCGTTAACAATTAAAAAGCATTTAATTTGATTTTCACATTTACGTAAATAAAAATGATAAATTAATGCAATTACAAATGAATTGATTACATAATTTACTCTATAATAAATTAGTACACAAACAATTGATTAAAAATCAATCTTCAATATGAATTAGTTGACTCAACAACAACATATTTTTTATTTTGACATCTCCCTGAATATGCTTGAAAAATTATTATTTTATTCTATTTTGTAATTGGTTACAGCGAATTATGAAGTATTCATAAATAAACTTTTCTCTCTCTCTCTCTCTCTCTCTCTACACCCATTGCAATGCAATTGCTTCAATCTATTTACACCTAATCCGTTTTATCTGATTTACTGTAACGAAATTTTTCCCTCAATCCCTATTCTTCTTTCTATGTACATATTTCTTTTTGAATGCGTCAGCATAAAACATGATTAAGAGAAAAACCAATTCATTTATATAAAATTTAACACTGTAACTTAAAACCGCCTACTTATCGCATAAATAAACCCCTAAATCGATGTTTGGTGTTAAAGTCTTCTATGCAATAGCCTCTGTTTCTATATATTCTTCAAGCGTGTTTGGCAATTGCTCTTAGTCTTTTTACATGGATCACAATGACACGTGTCATAAATAGAAATCTGAGTATGGAAGTTATTAACTAAATTTAGAGCCCTTTAATCGTTAAATTTGAAAATAGGGACCAATATTAATCGGCACGTGAGCGCCATACGTCAGACAGCAACAACCATGGTAATTAATGATGATATCACTGAGAACGAATTTTCTGTTATCATTTGTTATGATATTTCGCAAGATTGATGAGAATTGAAAATAAACATCGAAACAATTTCGTAATATACAAAATAATTCCATGCGAGCGATGCAACTGATAAAAGGATTAGAATAAAAATTTCGATTGGAATGAAATTTGTTGTTTTTGAGGGTGTCTCTTATTACTCTTATATTACATTAAATAATGTAAAAAGAAAAGTGTGTGAAAGATCTTCGTGTAAAATTCTGAGGTTGCGCATTTGGTTGTAAATTAAGTATTGTTGTTCAATTGTCAACTTTAATCTATCATATTTAGTCAAGAGAAAAAAATAATAGAATTATTTATCTCTCATAAAAAAATATAAAGTGTCTCTTGAAGTGTCTCTGTAATATTACAGATACAATTAAGATGATACAATTAAGACAAATTTCGTTTTTTCATTAAAGAAATTTGACTTATAAACTATGTAATAAAATCATGTTATAGTCAAAATTTTGTAAAAATTGAAAAATAAACATGAGTTTTTAAAAATGTCATCATTGCAAGTAATTTTGTACATTTTGTGAGATAATTTCACTACAAAATAGCTTTGACCATCTAGTTTATGCTTTCTTTATTGGTAAAATCGTTTTATTCACTGAGAAATCAAACATAAATAAAGTTTGAGTTTTTGTTTTGAAAAACAAAACTTTTGAAAAATGTAAACAAAAAAGAAAATTTTATTTTCTGCTTAAATGAGCATTTAAACTGCAATATGCTGCTATATAATGATAAAATATGATAGCATAAGCCTTTATTGAGTACTCTAGATCATTTTAATAAAGGTAATGTGTCTGTTTCATCAAAAACAAAAATATATGATCTTTTGTAATCTTGAATGATTTTTTGCAATCTTTTACGATCTCTTATGATCTTATCATGTTCTTTCGTGATCTTTTTTCGAGTGTTCTCGCCTGGGAAAAACTTGGGTACTTTAGCATTGCTAAATTCAAATTTTAACATTTCTTGCATAAAAATATATTTATTACGCCATCCTGGATATTAGAATCTCTTGATAAAATCAATAGTGATTAATGGAATATAAATTGAAATTAATTTTTCAAAAAATCCAAGTTTTAATATTTCAAAATTTAAATTACAAAAAATAAATAAACATTAGCAAAAGCAAAAAAGTTATATCAAAATTGTCTTTTTAATTACTTCATTATTATTTGTACTTATTTATTATTTTCACATCAAGCATCATAAACCCCTTTTCATTCTTATCACAACAAACAAAAAACCTTCACATCTACATTTAGGGTTCAAAAAAAGAAAAATATGCGCTCGTTTGTTCATTCAACTAATTCGTGCGTCACTCAGTCTTTTTCAGTCCCGACGGTATAACTTGCATATTCATAAAATTCTAGAACAAGGTGTCTGAATATATATTTATCACTCCACACGGTTATCAATAAATTTTAAATTAAAATTCTTTTCGCTTCTTTCTCTTTCCCTTATATCTAAATCAGTAAATGAACTAGTGTGAAAAAATTCCACGTTAACGTCAAAAAATTTAAAAGAATATTTATTCAATTTAAAATTTATAAATTACTTTGTTTATGCTTGCGGCAATTTTGTTATTGTGGCTTTCTTTCCTTTTCATTTCTACCTTTTCGCTGTTGAGGCGTATTTTTACACAATCGATTGAAAGTCTTTTAAATTAAACATCAAGTTCGTTTAAAGGATTTCGCTTTAAATGTGTGTTATGTGCATGGAAGCAGGCAAAAAGAAGAAAATGTGTTTCATCGTTGCGCGTTTAATTCGCACCTTTTACAGTAATTGTAATTTCAGTTCTAAATTAGATGGAATTGTAGTGGCATAGCTCCGAATACGAATTTTGAACTTTTGAAACTTTTCGGTGTGTGAGTGATTTCGATTAATTTTGACTTTGATGGTGAAAATTTGGCCTTAATTTACAGATGTGCACGTGCAAAACACTTCCTTTCGTTTTCGTTCATCAATCATGCTATCTCATAATTGATCTTAAATTCTTCATTCAATTATTTAAAAAGAAACACAATTCACATATTGTACTTTATTGTTGCTCAAAATTTGCTCTTAAACATCCCATGAGAGACACCGAAAAGCGAATAGCGTCTTCTTTTTATAGATATCAATTGAATTTGCTCTTTGCTCATGTCTCACACATTCAAGAATCTAATTTTCGATACAAAATGAATTATCAGAAAGCAATATCTAATAAATTTGTCTTCGATTGACTACAAAAACGCGCAAGAGTGATTTCCTCCTTTTTTCTTTTTTCCTTCTCTTCTTTATGCTTCGCTTTTCTCCGTTTATCTTTCTTTCTCTTATGGTTCTAAGCGAACACATTGATGTTTAATAATGAAATGGAGACTATAAAAAAACAATATTTTTAACATATACTATAGTTCTATTTTCTATCATTGCCAAATGTAGCATGAAACCCCAAAAGAGAGCAATCGTAGAGAAAGAGAGAGAGAAAAGAATATAAACAAAATTGAGCTAATAATTTCACCAAAAATTGCACTGGAAAACATCCATAAAAGTCTATGAAAATGTGTATAATGTTTCAACCCCTCGCAAAAAAGAGAGAGAAAAAAGACGACTTTTTCGTTCTCGGTGAAAATTCTCGCTCGTATTTGGTGTGTGTATGTGAGTTGTGTGTAAACGAAGAAGGAAAAACTTACGAAGCAGAAAAAATGGTATTGTAGATTTTCCTCTAGAGGGTTATTTTTATTTAATTCGAACGTGATTTTCTTCCCTTTTTCGGGAAGAAACGAGCGAGAAAAGAAACCAACTATGGAGGATGAAGAAAGTAAAAGAAAATTTAACTTTTAAAATATTGAAATGTAACGGAAAAAGAAAGTTCAAAAAATCATAACAAAAAATTTTTCAATCTAAAATTTTGTGCACATTTTAAATATGAATTTTAATGGTAATATCACTCGAAATTTTGGCCGTTGAATTTTTTTATTTCAAATATATTGCTGAAATTGTATTTTCGAAATTTTCGATGTTGAAATAAAAACAAAATAATTCAACTTTTAAGCTAAAATGTTAATAATAATATTCTTTATAACCCTGGGGGGCCCAAAAGAATTTTTTTCAGTTAAATTTTTTAAAATTTAAACTAAATTTTTTGCTACTTCCCCTAAAAAACTACCGTCTTCCCTCGAATATAAGAGCCGGCTCTAATAATAGAACAAAATCTTTAATTTTTGAAATTTCAAAAAATTTCCTGAAAAATTGAAATTTTCCACGTTTTTCAAAGAAATTTTCTTATTTTTAACGTATTTTTCAAAAAAAGCTCTTATTTTAGAAAGTTCTTATATT
>JACWBX010001298.1:0-29079 GCA_014622435.1 Polypedilum pembai
AACTCGATAGCACAAATCTAACACAAAAAACCGCAAGTCGCTAGCTATTATAGTTTTCGAGATCTCGCGCCTCACTCGGGCCGCAGCCAGCCAGCCAAAGTGAATGTATAAGCTGCATTTTTTTTTTCAAAAAGGCGCTAAAAAGTTAAATCTCCTTTATAAAATTAGTTTTGTTCGAAATCAAAAGGGAAAAAAAATGTAGACGGAACAAACTGAAAAAAAAATATTGTAAAAGAAAATTATAAACTCAAAATTAAGAATAAAATGATTGTTTATTGATAACATAAAGTGATGATTATGTAAAAGGAAACATTTTAAAATTTTCTTTTTTTCTACTACCTACTCTTTTTTTTATCATTAAATTACATACCACACACAAAAGGACTTGTTGAATTTTCTTTATGATCGTATCACAGATAACAAGCAAAAATAATTTCAAATTAATATTTGTCGAAAATTTAACAGAACACGTCTATATTGAAGATGGTAATGTAAATGTAATTGAAGGAAAGCCTTTTGTTCCATTATTCATTTCTTCATCGTCTTCATCTGATGTAATTGAATAATGCTTGATGCGAGGAATTTTTTTAGGTGGTGATGAATCAATATCATCATGATCTTTAATTGATTTAAAGAATGTCGATCTTTTCTTTGGATGTAGACTAATTACATCTTTTATTACGTCTTTTGATTTGTCCCATTTTTGACTCCAATTGTCACGACCAAATAACATGAGAAATGCTCTCATAAGTTCATTTGATTTTTCCTCCCATTTCGTTATTACATCTTCTTTCACCTTCTTGCCTTTATCCTTAATTTCATCAATTTTGTTCTGCAATTTGAATTTCTTTTCATTTAAGAATGAAACATTCAATTCTTTAGCCGAATAACCACGAGCTAAGTTTCTACGAACATAAATGTCATAATCGCGTACAAGTCGTGCAATTAATCCTGATGTTGATACACCTTCAGTTCTTTCAGTTGCCACAAAATATCCTTTCTCCTTAATCTCTTTATATAGATCGTCACAATCTTGTGAGACATAAGGCGTCGAGTCTTGAGCAACGAAGTCAATCTTGTATTTTTCCATAAACTCATCAGTGATTTTCCATGGAGCATCGCGAATAATTTCATCAACATAGCGGCAGTGTCTGAGAGCCTCATATCGTTCAACATCTGTCATTACTGTTCTCCCCTTCATTGAATGTGTCAATTCATCATTACATGCACCAATAATGAGATAAACTTCTGAGTTGGGAAAAATGTTTTTAGCTTGCATCATTTGCCGGGCATGTCCTTGATGAAACAAATCATAGATGCCATCCGTGTAGATACGAATCTTGCGTTTAGCAGTACCATTTCTTGCCATTTCTAATGTTATCCTATGTGTATAATCACAAGCCTCTCGCTCTGCAATAGCTTCTGGATCTGTTGAAAACGGTGCAGGCTTGCATAAAGTCTGAAAATATTTCGATAGAAGAGAATAAAATTAAAATAATTAATTTCTGCGAAGTTGCTGCTTAAATTTTTGTCAATTGATGTTGCCGCGTAATATAATGTGCGAGCAAAAATTTCAAGGCTGTTTGTATCTATTGAATTGCAAAAATGATGAATTGATTTCGTATTTTTCATTGCTTTAGGTTCAAAGGTAGAGAACTTTGCTAAATATAGTTTAAAAGTTATAAAGAAAGCTTTAAGAAGATTGAGACATATAGGAACAATACTTTGTAAAATTGATTGATTTTTCATACGTATCACATTCGTTTGACGTGGGTGATTTAAAAAAATTAAGAAGTGTAGAGACACAAAAAGACTTCTGTGATGTAATCATGCATATTTTCCGAAGAGTGAACTTCAGAATATAAAAATATTTCTTACCGCGACTGCTTGCTTTGCAATTTTAACTTCTTGCTCAAGAGAAATGGTTGTAATTGGATTTGGAGCCATGTTTAAAATTGTTATTTATTACAAAACTTTCACATACGATAAAGTACTTAATAAAAAAAATTATATTTTCGGAAATCTTCTTTCGATGAAATTTTAAAACTAACTAAAAAAACGTCTTCCACGTATAAAGTTTTTCAGCAGGGTAAAAAAAACAAGAGAAATATGTAGAGCGAGAGTAAAAATTTTACCTCTCTTTTTTCTCTTTTTTAGTTTAAACTACTCGTGAGTAACATTTTGTTTGTAAGATTCTCATAAATGACACCTGACGTCATTAATGAGTTGCTAAACAAATACAGATTACATTTACTGCTCTTTTCAGACATATGTTCTTTTAATTACTGATAGTTGCTCTTCTTCAATGCTTGAGTTATGCTTTGAAATACATTTTGTTTTTTAGACACGAATGAAGTTAAGAAAGACTCATAATGACTCGCGTGTGGTTCACATGATGAGGAGATTTATAATTAATATTTCAACTAGCAGGATGTTCAAATGTAATTAGAAGACCATAATCGCATATTAGTTTAAATTTTTTGAGGTCTTGTTATTTCGTATAAATTAAATGAGCAAAAAGTCAAATGACGCAATCAGTTAAACATATTATTATTTAATTTGAAGTTCATATTTAATACTTAATCGTATGACTGATAAGGGTAGCTAATATGCTCTTTCATTTACAAGTAACGAATAAAACTTTCAATACTTTATTAAAATTTAAACATATGTGCTCGTGGTTGTTTAAATAATATTGATTTAAGAAAATATTAAATATTAAAATTTTACATAAGTTAAATTTCCCATACATAATTCTTTCTTACCGGCCTATTTACTGGTATTGAATATTTAAATGAGTTTAAAGCTGAACTACTTTCTCCATTTTGAATTGCAATGCCCTCCATACTATGATTTATATTATTTGTTGACGAATCATGTGGCCTTTTTCGTGATGTCATTTTCGTCAACTGTTTTACCGGTTTTTGCTGAAAAGAGATTAGAGAGAAAAAAATGAAATATATATTCCTAAAGTATGATAGCCCTTTCTTATTATGCAACCATTTTGTTAAATTTAGTAATTTTTATTAAAGTTTGCTTATTAGTAAAATTGTATGTTTTGTCATAGCCATGTTTTACGATTAAGCGGAAAAAGTGTTTTGTAAACAATTTTTGGAATTTTCAAAATGTATCATATTTTACGTAAGCAAAAATTTTAATATAAATCACTGAACTTTTGAAGTCAAAAGTGAACAATTATTATTATAGAATTTAATGTCGATAACTAAAATACATCGGATGATTCAGGTATAATATATTATACCTCTTTAGGAGAATATTGAAAAAGAGAGAAATTTCAAATCAGCTGTTGAATTGAGTTCTCTTTTTCATTCAAAAATAAAACTTTTGTCGTGAATGCTCATGCGCATACAATCAGAACAAAACATAGAGCATTCCACATAATAATATTCGCACTTTATGTGTAGTCGTAATAAATGAAAATACGATAATAATGTTAATCAAGAAACCGGCTTATGCAAGAACTATTGCTTTTTCTAAAATGAATATATCACGACGTACTCCTTTGCTTCGACCAGCCAATCGTAAGCATTATAAATCGTCATACGATTTTTTTATTTTAATGAATAGTTTAAATTAGACTTTAGACTCACTTTTTCTTTGATTGCTTCAATACAAAATATCGTTATCAATATATGAGGAATAAAAAAATTCGTTTTAAATGCGTTCATTGGCATAAGAAACAGGTTATCATTAAATAGCTTCTGTCTAGCAATACAATATATGGACAGTTTTAGATCAATCGAAATTTAAAAATTCATGAATAGATTTTTCTTTTAAAGATTTTTGCATACATCTTAGTGTGTAAAATATTTCAGTAAAATGAAGAAGCAACTCTTGTTTTATATCTTCTTCTTCAAACTTATCTGTAAAAATTTTGCAATTTCCAACTCATTACCGGTGTTTACAAAATATGAAACAATTTACGAGGAACTTGAGAACAGAAATAAACGAGTTGATATAAGAAACTTGATCGGTACAATTCTACATAAGGCATTGCCTTCGTCTCAAATTTGCTTTATCACAGACTCAATTTATGAAAACGAAATTTACATTGGTTCTGTAGTTCTTTCACTCGGCGGTCGACCTATATATATTTCAAGTATTATCGATCAAGAATCTTTCGAATATGAACCGTCGAAAAAGATTATCACAATGTTGAAAGTTATGAAAGCAGATAATTGTGATTATTATATTATACTGATAACAAATGGCATTCAAATGGTTGATTTTTTGAGATATTCAGATCATAAGCGTTTTCTGAATCCAGACGCAAATTTCATCATGCTTCACGACTATCGATTATTTCAACGTGACAATCACTACATTTGGAAGAGAATAACAAATGTCATTTTTATAAGGAAATTAGAATCAGAGAGACATAAAAATTGGTACGAATTGTCTACAGTTCCGTTCCCGGCTGAAATCAGGAATATTTATGTCTCATGAGTATTAAATTATTTTGTTCCACCAGATCGATATTTGAAGAGAAAAGTTGACCTATTTGACGGGACAAAGAGTCAAAATTTAAATGCAAATATGCTGAATGTAGTAGTTTATCCACACTCGCCGGCTGTAGTTAAAATATTTAATGAAAATGACACAAATATTCAATATATTGGTTTGGAGATTGATTTAATTGAAGCGATTGCAAAAAAGATGAACTTTAAAATAAGATATTTTGAAACTGAAAACAATAATATCGAAAGATGGGGAAAATTTATATCTGAAGAAAATTATACCGGTTTGTTAAATGTGATGAATGAAGCACATGCAGATATCGCTTTAGCAGATTTATATCAAACCTTTTATCATTTCAAAGTGATGGATTTGACAATTCCTTATACGACAGAATGTTTGACTTTTATCACACCTGAAGTACTCACTGATAACTCATGGCAAGCTCTTACTACACCATTTTCTCTTGGCATGTGGATTGGTACACTTATTTCATTATTTTGCATCATTTTAGTATTTTACGCTTTTTCAAATTTTTATATTTTCATCAAAAATCCTGATTATATGAAGCATTCATTGAACGGGAAAAATATGCTTCTCAAAAAAGATGTTTTTGATAGTTTTTCGAGCTGTGCAATTCATGCATATTCAATGCTTCTTTTAGTTTCAATTCCAAAATTGCCTGATCGTTGGTCAGTTCGCTTGCTAACCGGCTGGTGGTGGCTTTATTGCGTGTTAGTTGTAGTTGCATATCGTGCCTCTTTAACATCGATTCTCGCAAATCCAGATCCAAAATTAACAATAGATTCACTAGAAATGCTTGCTAATAGCAAATTAAAATGTGGATTATGGGGAGAACAAAACAAAAATTTTTTTCTTGCATCATCAGATTCTGTGACGGAAAAAATTGCTAAAAAACTAGTAGAAGTTGATATCGCAGAAGACGGTGTAAGTTTAATTATCATATAATAATCAGCATTCAATTAATTAATTTATAAAATTGTTTATAGATAGAAAAAGTAGAAAAAGGCGAATTTGCATACTTTGAAAGTAGCATTGAGTTGAAACGATTAAGGTTTGAACAAGAAAAAAAGCAAAACAACAAGTTGCTTCAATCCCTTCATATTATGGAAGAGTGTGTCATTAATATGCCGATTAGTATTGGTCTAGACAAAAATTCACCATTGAAGAAAAAAATGGATAAATTTATTCGTTATGCAATAGAAGGAGGACTTATTAATAAATGGTACAAGGATGGTGTAAAAAGTTTCGAATCAAGCATAGAAATGCCACCGGCTGAAGCATTAATGGATCTTAAAAAATTTTATGCAGCTCTAGTTGTTCTTTTAACAGGCTATTTAATCAGCCTAATTGCTTTTATAGCAGAAATTGTTTACTGGAAATATTTCATAAAACGTCATCCACAATTTGATAAGTATTTTGGTAGAATTATAACAGATTGCGAATTAGAAGCACTCAAAATTGCTAAAAGAAGATTAATAAACAGAAAGATTTGCTTGAACGATCGCCAAATCAGTTCAGTAGGTCATTGAATGTTGCTTCGTATTTGACTGCAACTCATTCAATACGATAATTACTTAATGACAAATGATTTCAGCATTCACGTGCTCTATCATCATCGTTTTGCTCACATAATACATTATCCATTTTCATTGCGGTGACTCATTTATTTTTTCAATGTGAAGAGTTTTTATGGAGCAACGTCATATGTTGTCTAAATTATCAATGAGATGAATCAAATTTTCTTCAGTAAGTAAATTAACTATTATGAAAATAATACATTTTCGAATAACTACATTTTCTAAATTATTTGATGTGAAATAGTAATGATTTTTACTTTATGAAAAGCTTTGCTATGCAGTTTATCAATTGTAAGCTTTGATTTCTATAAAATGTGAAATATTTACTTACATACAAAAAAATTTCTGACTTGTTAATAAAATTTTTCGACTTGTCAAAAGTGAATTTTTCTTTGGTGTTAAAGTTATAGTTTGTGTTATGTATATTTGTCCGATACTTTTCTTATATTTTTAACTATTATAACACTGTATAAGATCGTAATTAATCCATTTTTGAAAATTTTCTCAACTCCAAGTTTTATGAATGAATATTGCCAAAAAAACTTTAGGGGTAACACAGCTTAAACATTTAAATTCAAATTTTATTTAACGTTACAGCAACAGTAGTGTTCTTGATATTTCTTTTTACTTTTTTATTAATACAAGTTTATTTATATCTCATAATAATATAAAAAGTTGATGAATTAAGATTTCAAGAACGTTTTTCAATAGTAGAGAATTAAAGCAACGAGTCAATAGTTTTCTTAGGAAAAATGATTATTTATTCAATTAAAGATGATAAAGAAAGTGATATGATTGTCGAAATTTTAAGTGAATTAGGAAAAGGTGCATTCGGTAAAATTTTTTGTGCTAAACTAAATAATAGTCAACTAGTAGCGATTAAACAAGTATCACCATCGTTCTTGTGTGAGCTTGAAATAATGAAGAAAATTGAGCATCCCAATATAAGAAATTTCCTCTATTATTATTACACTACATCGAGCACAGAGACAAAGATTTTTCGTAACATCAACTTTATAATGGAGTTAATGCCTCTTGATCTGCAAACATACATTAGGCAACTTCGCACACAAGGATTGAATATGGACATATTGCAGTTGAAGCTTTTTGCTTATCAGCTTTTTAGATCGCTAGGCTATATTCATTCTCTAAAAATCTGTCATCGTGATGTAAAACCGGCAAATATTCTTATACGATTAGAAACAAACGAGCTTAAACTAGCTGATTTTGGTTGTGCAAAGGAACTTTCAGAAGATATGTCAAATACAACATACATTTGTTCTCGTTATTATCGTGCACCTGAACTTGCATTTAATGCAAGTCAATATTCAACTAAAATTGGTAATACTTATAAATTACACCTTTATTTTTTACTTACTAATGTTTTTTTTATAATTTAATTCATAAAAAGATATTTGGAGTGCAGCATGTGTTATGGTAGAAATGTTAACGTTAAACGTTTTGTTCTTAGCTGATTCAAACATTGAGTTAATAAGTCACATAGTTAAAATGCTTGGAATGCCAACAACAAGAGAAATGATTATGATGAAAGCAAATTTCAAAAATTACGCCTTCATACCAAAATTTTCTAATAAGATTTGGCCAAGAAAACTATTAATTTTAGCACCACCTAAATTGTTAGACTTCCTTTCAATGATTTTTTTATACAATCCTAATAAGAGAATGAGTGGATATGAAGCATGTGCTCATACTTTTTTTGATGAGCTGAGAAATATTGATTGTATTGAAAATTCTGCAATAGATCCCTAACATAATCTTCGTGTTAATTTAATTTAAGAACATAAATAAATATTTTTTATAGTATTTTGTTTTATTACTTCATTGAAATACCTTTTTTTTTAAAATTGAACATTTTGATAACGGTTAAAAAGTATTTGAAAATCCAAATTTAATCCTAAACAAGTTTTTAATCACATGGATTTAATATGTTTACTTTTTTGCGGTTTTTTGATTCAAAACAAAATAAATTGAATTTTCATAATATAATATGGATTATTGTGAAGACTTTCGTTTGATACAAATAACGCTTAATCATTGTAATGAATTTGTAAAGAAATTTGACAAAATTAATAATTATGGAGGTAAGAAAATGAGAAAAATTTTTAAAATATGAAGAAATTTTAATTTCCTTGACTTTTAAGGTTGTGAAATTTATGTCAAAGAAATAGCATTGCGACTAAATAATGTCTTTTTATCCAGAGGATACAATAATCAAGAAAGTCACGAGTTGAGGAAAATCAATTTTTTATTGATGCTCAATACAGATGCTTCATTTAAATATGATTTGAAAGAAGATTTTAATATATGCCATCTTCTCAATAATTTTGCGCAACTTACAAAATGTCTTTATGTGAATTTAATTTGGCATTTGAAATTAGAGAAATATTATTATGAAGCATTAAAATTTCTTCCTTCTTGGTTCATCTTACAATTTCTTGATGACACAGTGGATAGCTTGAGATTTTCAAAATCGTTTGATGTTATTCTTCAAGTGAAAGAGCTTGTTGAAGCGATTTATACCAATATATGCAGAATGGATTATAGAAGTACTATAAAGTCGGATCAACAAGTAGATCAGAAAATCATACTATCTAAATTTACAGACTGTATTACGAGTTTACTAAGAAATTACAACACTCCAATTACTGAAGATTCTATAACTAAATCAAAAAGGAAAATGCGTGAATATAGTGGACATGCTTTGAATTATCAACTACAATTAGTCCTCTCGTGTTTAAAAATGTTTCAAGAGAAACCCCATTTTGAAATTGATGATAAATTTCACATTTATAAAATAAATCTAAACCAAGAACCAGAAACAAATAATCACAGCACAAGTCGCTACTCAGCAAATGTTAATGAGGCATTAAACACAATTAACATCATCCTGCTAAACACACTGCAAAATTCAATTTTAAATATAACATTGGAGGATTATATGTATTGGGTTGAAATTGATATCGATGATCTTTCAACTGAAGATCTAGATTTAAAGAGAGACAATTTACAAAAGTTAATTGGAGAACAAGCATATGAGCTGAAAGAATTAATTGACGATAATCAACATTTTGAGCATGATGTAGTAAAACAGTTATCAACGATTTCAATAAAACCAAAAACCTTACGTGATATAGCGAAAGAAGCAACTGTTGGAACAATTTTAGAAAAAATTGAAAATTCATCTTCTCGTGTAATATGGCTTGATGAACTTCTAAGTCGTAACGATACACTTTATTTCAATACAGAATGTCTCCAAACAATAATAGACAATATCGAGATTGTTGAAAATAGACATCTCTTAAAAATTCTTAATGATCATCAAAATTTTTCTATGGATTCTGAAGATGAAGCCCAATTGAAAGAAATTTTTTTAAAAGGTGGTAGCAATTTGAGCGCAGAAAACATTACCGTGTTCATAGAAGAGCTTATTCGAGTGATGGGTTCTGATTACAACATTTTAATTGATACAGAAATCGTTTATGAAAATGAGATGAGAAATTATATGAACAAAATTTCCGATGAGAATATCGATGAATCAACAATGTGGTGTCTTATTCTTAAATACCCTCAAAAGTTTTATGAAATGCTGCTGGAATCAATTGATATTAATCAAGCTGAATCGACAATTTTAAAAGTGATTGAAAGCACTATGTCTGTTGCGAACAATTTTATTAAAAAACTGATTATTGATAGCATAAATTACAACAGAAAAACATCGTACCATAATCTTTTAGCCGGAATTTTTAAACTTCAAGTTTTAGAGCGTAAAGAATTCGTAAAAGAGGTATTAATGGATAATTTTAGTAAAGGTCTCACAAATAATGATCACGAACTACTTCTTGTACATCTTAATGTACTCAAAATTATTTCAAATCATATTAAAATAACAGATCTTCTACCGCCCTTGATGATACAACTTGCTCAAATTCTCGATAAATTTCGATGGGATTTAATGACATATTCAAACCCACGCGAAGAAATTGTCGACTTAACAATTACAAATATTCAACATTTGATAAAAATAGTCCTAATTAATGCCAGCAAAAATGAAAAGGAATGGATTAAAGTCAAAATTGACAATTTGAAAGCTCTTACAAAATTCTACTTTCAAAAATTATCCTTGGAGAAAGGTGAAGCAATAATGCCGTTTGATAAGTATTTGTTTCATCCTGATGTATTTCAAAATGTTACAAAATCTAAAATTATGACATTTTTGTGTGAAACAATTGTAAGGTGTACATCAAAGGAGTGCAAGAAGTTGATGAACAATGAAATTTTGCAAAAATTTTATACAGATGCTCTTACAATTGTCGCAACAATTGTTAAAAAATCTAATCAGATAGCCCCCGTTGAATGTTTGAAAAAGTGTGTCAAAGATTACGTAAAGCATATGACCGTAAGTTTATGACAATTACTTCTTATGACTTATACTTTATCTTATCTTTTAATTATAGGAAATATTCATTCCAAAAAATCCAGATGAGTTACTGTTAAAGGATATTATTAAGTTATTGAAACAATTTCCATCATCCTTATATGATGATTTTACAATTCTATTTTTAGAGCCATTAAAAATGTTTAGACAATCTGAAAATTTCATTAATATCATAAGTGAACTTGAAGATTGTGATTTGAAGAGAATTTTACTTGAATAAAAATGTCACTGACCTCTAGAAATAAAAGAGAGAAAAGAGAGAATGCAGTTTTAATTCGCTCTTATTTAGACGAGCCTCCAAAAAAAACCGGCAAACAAAATAATAAAAATCATCTCAGTTGAGTCACAGCTGCTGGAGATTGTAGACGCAAAATCTGTTTTTGTCGCAAACTTCTTATCAAAATTTTAAAAATTTCTGAGTAAAATTTCTATATTTGTTAAGGATGCGATTAATAATCCTTATCCTTAATCTAGGTGAGTAATTTTTTTACAAGAGAACATTTCCGAGTAAATTTCTTAACAATGACATAGACAGTATGTCTCAAATTAAGCGACAATAATAGTACTCTTATCATGCTTATATTATTAAAATTATCAAAATGTTCTTTGGAGCGAGAAATTTCGCAAAATAAAAAGTTATTTTTACTGATAACGATGGAATACCCTGGAGAACGCCACGATTATTCATTTTAAATTACGAGCATAACAGTGTTCATTTATGAATAAAAATTTAATTAAGCCTTGATTAAATGAAGTGATGATGACGAGTGACTAAACTAATGACGATAACAAATTTATTTTTGTTTGAACTTTAACATGCTTTTGAGCAATTAATTAAAATTTATATTTATGCAGTTTTATTGAAGCACGCGGTTGGTGGCTATAACATTTTGCAGTCGCAATTCAGCTTCAAATATGATATCGAAGCAAATATCGAATTGGTACCTGATATTTTGAATAACAATGCTGATGCTATTACAAAGTGGAATTTAGAGAATACATCGCTCAAAGTGCAGAGAGAAAATGATGACACAATTAATATGCAATTAATAATTGCTAATGATAGTGAAAAATTATCACCCTTATTGTTGCCTTTTAAGCTTATCTCTCTTAATGAATCGTCAAAATTTTTAATGCAACATCCGCAAAAGGCACTGGTCTTGAGTAAAAATGAACCAATTTGGTCAGCAAACATGAAACGTGCAATTGTTTCTCTCTTCCAAATTGAAGGCAGTTCTGAAAATGGTGCTTTTGTTTCGAACGAATTTGGACTCTCAGGTTTATGCCCAACGGAATACTTTGTAGTTAATTCCACTGATAGTTTACACATTTCAAAACTTTATGATGTCGATCGATGTACTGTTCCCGGAGGTATATTTCATATTCGATCAAACATTCCATTAAATTATTGTGAAATTGACAAAAATAAAGCTGTACATGCTGTGACTTCTCGCCTCGGAAATTATATTCTATCTAAATTGGGAAATTCGCAATACTTACTCAAATCAATTTATGCCGAGTCGAAAAGTAATGTTCTTGCCACCGAATCTTATTATCCACAATTCATTTTCTCTAAAGTTACCATTAATTTTGCATCGCAAGAGATATTAACGGATGAAAATTTAATAAAATTCAATGAAAGTGAAAAAATGGTACTTAGTGATTTTACATATGTTGTGCCTTTAGAAGCGACTGGAGGACGCAATGAAAAAAGTTCAGAACAGATAATAGAAAAAGTCATAGAAATGTTAAAAGAACTAGCTCGTTATCTTCAAGATAAAAATTTAAATTTTGATGAACCTTATTTGGAAACT
The DNA here is from genome assembly GCA_014622435.1 of Polypedilum pembai. NCBI lineage: Eukaryota > Metazoa > Arthropoda > Insecta > Diptera > Chironomidae > Polypedilum > Polypedilum pembai. Next base: position 12,348 of record JACWBX010001298.1, read on the forward strand.
ATTTCAGAAATTTTTCGACTTTTGGAAACAATGAATTATTCATCATTAAAGCAGCTTTATGATCAATTAGATATTGGAACGTCATACACACAAGAGACTTCAAAAAATATTTTCTTAGAAATTTTACCACGCGTTGGAACTTCCTCTACTGTTCTACTTACAAAATATTTGGTGATGGAAACAAAAGTGAGAAGTACAATAGCTGTTCAACTTTTAACGGCTCTACCCTTCTTTATTTCTGAATTGTCAGCTGATCTTGTGAAAGAATGTGAAGAATTTTTACATGTGGTTGATCGTCCTGACGTACGACACACTGCGGTTTTAAGTTATTCTACATTAATCTATAAGGCATATGTTGCAAGAGCAATTACCAGTACTCAATTCGAAAGATATGTTAAAATAATTTTTGACCTTTTTTTGAGTAAGTATTGAATGTAATTTTTCTTAATGCTTATACTAAAATTTTTCTACGTCATTAATAGATAGTTTTGATTATGAGCAACAAATGCTCTATTTGGAAGCTATGGGAAATTTACAATTGGGAAATGTTAATAAATATCTACAGCCAATTATACAAGCAGATTACTCACAAACAACTGACATTAGATTTCTTGCAATTTTTGCTTTAATGCCAACCGCTCACACACGCTCCGCTGAAATTTTTGAAACATATTGGCCAATATTTAATACTAAGACTACACCACTTCAATTAAGAATTGCAGCTTTTACAATGTTGTTAGTTTCTGCAGAGACACCTGGTCGTATACTTGGCTTATTCAATGTCATTAAAAAAGAAAATTGCCCTCATATGATTAATTTTTATCGTACAACTATTTTGAGCATCTCTGAATCTACATATTCATGCTTAGCACACTTGTAAATTATTTATATACTTAACTATTAATTTCGATGTAGTAATTTGTTCAAATAATTTTTTTTAGAAAAAGATTAGTCATGTACATGCGAAGACATTTACCACCAGCACCTCCAAAAAAATATTGGATAACAGGAAATTATATATTTGATTACAAAGATAGAAAGTTTCAAATCGGCTCAATGCTACAACTATTGATGATTGGTGATCGTAAACACAATTTGCCATTGATTGCTTTCATCAAATTTGACACTGAAGCTATGGGTAGATTACTTTTTGAGCATAATACTGTTTATACTTTTTTAAATTTATTAATTAGGTAGATTTACTGGACAACTAGGACTCTATATCAAAGCTCGTGGTTTGAATGATGCTGTTATTGATAGACTTAATACTATTAATGCAGAAACTCTAAAAGTTGATGAACTATCAAAAATTCTAAAGATGATGAAAATTCAGCCTATGCAATCGACTCCTTTACACTTGGAATTCATCATTCAATATGAGGGAAAAACTATTTTATCCTATTATCTGAATCAAACGACATTTCAAAATTTAACAGATGGAAATATAATAAATCGCATTAATGCCATACTTCGAACAGATAGTCATATAAATGTGAGTTCAATTAATTTTATACTTCTCATAATTATTAATTAATTAATTGTTTTAAAGATGCAACTGATAAGACGACCATTCGTTATTAAGCATAGTTTCCCAACGCTAATTGGTACACCTGCAGCAATTTTAATTGAAAATACCATGATTGCAAGTGTACGCGGTTCAACCTTACAGAATATAGAAATGGATCAAATTATACGCAATAATCAAGTTGATTTTAGATATTCATCATATGCTGTCGCTAAAATTAACAGTTATGATCCAATACGCGATATTGAGTTCTCAACAATAAGAGAACAAGGATTTATGATTTATCTTCCATTAAATAACCAAATGAAATTAAATCTTTTACAAAAATTTTTAAGGTATGTAAGAATCTTTGACAACTATTGAACACTATTAAGTATTATGCTCTCTATTCTAGTCTCTCTTTTTACCGTAAGGAAACATTGACATCTGGATTAGCTTTGAAATCACGAACAAGAAGTTTCTCAGGAAGTAAAGAAATTAGTAAAAAAAGAAACGATATTCCAATACATCATTTCAAAATTGAGGATATAGGTCTTAACTTTTTAATTGGTCATAATGTTGAGTCATCAAAAGAAAATTTAATGTTTCTTTTTGAGTCCGATGTAGCTACTTCTGCAACAAGAACACCCTTTTCAACCATACAGAACATTTTAACTTTTATTTCTATGATTCAATTAACTAGTGTTCATATTGCACGTGATAAGCATTTCACAGTTCTAATTACAAATGAACCACTGTCAAAAGTTGTTATCAATCTGAAATACGATTTAGAAGATTTACATGTAACAGCAAAAGAAGAACGTGTGGTCAAAATCGACTGTAATTTATTGCACATTCTCAACTATGATGACACTGATGATTTAAAGCAGTTACACAAGTGGGAATTTTCAGCAAAATACACTACTTTTAAAAACAAGGCAAGCCAAGCAATCAATATGTCATTTAATCGAGAATCTCGTAATGGTGAGAATTGGAAGGTGAGTTAATGAGATGATTATAAATATAAGCATTTTTCTGCAGTGATAATGTCCTTTATGCCTTTCTGAAAATTTCTTGCTGCTTCAATTTCAGTCATGCCAAGTCGTTTTCCATTAGATAATTCATAAAATCCATTTTCTGTTTTCTTCATTTTAATGTTATGTGTCTCAAGGAGCGTTTCAAATTTATTTGAATTTTCTTCGAGTGCAAGTTTTGGTATTTTTGCTTTTACAACTATTCTTAATGTATTGCCAATATTCTTTAGATTATGAGCCAAAAATCCAAAACGTGAATGTTGAGCAAAATTTAAATCTTTAAATAGATCGAAACCTTTTACTAAACGCTCATAAGCACTTTGTAAATTTGCTCCTTCTTCACTTGAGACAACTTGCATATGTTCTTCTTCATTGATCCATACAAGAAAATTCTTTTTTTCGTTCATGTATATACCTCGTCCCTTTGGCCAGAAACGAAATGTTCCGGCTGCTTTTAAAAATTTGTCATCAGTATTTGAAAAAAGAGTGCCATCTTCAATCCACTCTTTTTGTTGCTCATCACTGATTTCAGCAAGAGAATGATAAGTTCCCTTGAATTCCTCATCTTCAATTTTGAGCAAAACATTTTTGATTTTGTCTTCAATTTCTTCAAGTTTTTCCACATTAAGCAATGGCATGAACTCGTAATTTTCTAATGATCTTCCAATCATCACGCGAACAGTTTTGATAATTTTATTTTCCGGATCTAAATCTTCTAAATCATGACAATCACCAAAATCAATATCTGGTTGTTTCGTTTCATTATCAATCTCATGATAATCTTCTAATACTGGGTTAAAGAGTGTTTCAAAAATAATATAAGCATGTGGATCAGATGCATAAATTCCAATTTCAGAGTCAAAATGAGTAAGGCCACACTGAATATTGTCAAGTAAAGTACCATTGAAATCAGTTTTCAGATCTTTTAACTTTTCAAAAATTTCATTATTCAAGTACTCTTTGAGTAATGAGTTGCCTTTTTCGTCATTGTTCAGAGCTTCAAATTGTTGAGTGAGGAATAAATTGGCTTCACTTGCAGTTTTCTTAACACTACTTGTTACTACTGATAATTCCATTTCAATCTCTTTCTTCTCCTTTACTAATTCGTCCAATTTTTCTTTCATCTCATTTACTGTATTTTCGTCTGGACACTCGACACACAGACATTTTCGTATGTAGGCAATCGGATCATCAGGTTTTTTCTCCTCTTGATATAATTTCATGAGAGCATTAGTCAATTTTTCAGTCACACCGGTTACTTCTAAGTATTTGCGAAATTCTTGTCGCTTTCCTTCAATCTAAATAATAGAAAATTTTCTAATGAGAAATTCAAATTACATCAATTTTATTACTCACGTTTGATGAATTTAATTCTATTCCTGCCATTTTTATCGATGAATTTAGAATAATTTTATATTCTTTTTCAAGAACTTTCCAAACAAATGTATGACTATATTAAATTTCTTGTCATTAAATTTACTTCACCATGGTTACTAGATTAGTTTGTTGGAGAGAAAATTTCCATATGGATTGATATTTATTCTCTTTTTGGGGGTTGTTGAAGTACATTTATTACCGCTTGTTATTTTCGTATATCGATTTTCTCCTATTTCCACTTCGTTTGATATATTCTCTCCCCCCTCTCTCTTTCCCTTTTCTATCATTTTTGTTCATTTATCAATGTCGTGTTGTCGCGAAATTGAATCCTTATAATTTATAAATTCTCCTTATATTTACTTTCATAATGTAGATTGTTCATTTATTCTTACTTCTTTAAATAGGTTTGCGTCACAAGCACTTTCGACAATTTAGTGCATTTTATAAAACCGTTTAAGCTTACAAGTAAAATAACTTTCGGAGATTATGTTGACACATTACAGAGTTGTCCCGTTGACAAATCAAAAGTTGATTTGATGTTATCGATAGGAGGAGATCAGTCAATACAAGCAAATAAAGTAATGAATCATACTAATTTGAATGAAGAAAGCACGTGCACAAAAGATATCGTGAAATTCACTCCTACTCCACGATTAGGAAAATGCAATGCAAGTGAATTTGATAAAATTCTTTCGATTAGAAATGCAAATTTGAAAATGAATTTTGATAAGGTAAAAAATTGGAAATTTTAATTGAGCTTGTTGTATAATAGAATTATTCTCTTTAGATGCCACTTATATTCTATGATATGATGTCTAGACTAGATCATTTTGTCGCGGCTTTTGTTGAGGACAGAGTTGATAAATTAAATATGACTGATTGGTTCAAATTAGATGTGGAATTACCTATTGATGAAAAAGATGAAACTGTACTCAAAATCAATCATAATACAGTCTCACTTCCATTTCCAAACTACAACTTCAAGTATGGAAGTTTCGATCAATTTATTTTAGATTACGGATTTACTAGTATCTGTACACTTTATCAAAAAACTTTAAATTCATTTGTGGGAAACGATTTAATGATTGATGATGAAAATTTTCGACAAAATTTTTCAAATAATGATGAAATGCTTCTTGTCGCAGAATGTACTGATTCATCGAGATTTGCAGTTTTTGTTCAATTTAAAAATGATTCCAATGAATTTTTACATGTGAAAATTTACGTTGGTGGGAACTATATTCTAATGGAAAGTGATAGTAAACCAGTGATATATTATGACAATAAGCGTTACGACTTGACCGAATCAAATTTTGACCATCCATTACTCGAAGGCGATTTTAGGTTTGTATTAAAAAAGTCATATGAAACTAGGATTATAATATCTAATATCTTTCAGAGTAATATTAAATGAGCATGATGATATAATTGAAATCGAAAATGATATGCTTATGATGAAAATTCAATATAACATGAAGAGTTTAATATCAATATCACTATCTTCAATGATGAAAGGAAAATTATGTGGTTTATGCACAGCAAATAACAACATAATCTGTTGAGATGTCTTATATACTTTTTATACAAATATTCAACTTTAATGGAATCATTCATGTTTAAAGTGCCACAATAAATTATCATTATATTATACTAAACGACTCATTTCAACTAATTTCACATGTCTTTTATCCTCGAGATTTGCTAAAAATTTATTAACTCGTGGATTATCAGTTAGAGATGGTCGAGTTTGATTAAAGTGTTGTTTTAAAATTTTTGTCTGCATATACCTTCTCTGATAATAGAACACTGCAGCAAGCAAATGCCATAGAGTAAAGTCGGGCCACAATGTTTCAGTAAAATAAAACACTGTTGATGGTATCTAAAATAAATTATTATTTCTATCAGTATTAAGCCGAAAAAAAACATGTATATTCGAGTGATTACCTGCCACAGAAGAAAATCACTAAAACGCATTTCGCCTGATGTTCTTACAAGCAAGTTAACAGGAGAACATTGATTTGTATATAAGCATTCATCAATTAGTATATTATCTAAATCTTCTGGAAGTAATTCGTTGTCCTCAATTCCCTCGATAATTGTTTTAATGGAATTAGTTATTTCATCCCGTGATGTATACGCAAATGCGACATTAAGAATTGATTTATTATTGTCTTTTGTTAAAAGCATTGCTTCAGCTACCACTTTTTGAACATCACTCGGAAGCATGTCTAAGTTTCCTATAACTCTTATTTTTACTCCTTTCTCATGCAGTTTTTCTTTTTCCTCAAGTACTTTGGCAAACTTTTCTTTCGCCAATCCCATAAGTGTATCAACTTCATCTTGAGATCTTTTGAAATTTTCAATACTAAATGCATAAACAGTAACTTCTTGGATTCCAATTTCCAGACACCTGCAAAATGAATAATACATAGTAACTTTTAGATTTTGCTGATGTCACATGCGTGATAAGGAAGTTAGTTTTTTATTTACCATTGAAGTGCTTCTGAGAGTTTGTCAAATCCAAATTTATGTCCTTCTGATTTGTTTAGATTAAACTTTGTTGCCCATCTTCTATTTCCATCCATAATAAACGCTACATGCTTTGGAATTGGTCCATTTTTAATAATTTTTATAGCCAAATTTTCGAAAAAGCTCAACTTGAGCTCTTCATTCCTTATCCAACTCATTTTTCTTGATTAAACTTTTGTTTATGCTATAATATCTTCTTTTCACAGAGTCATAAAAATATTCGTGTGTAAATAGCTTATTACACAAAATTTCTATAAATTTCAATTGTGACTATTTTTTTCGCAACTTATAAATGCGCTTAAAAATCACTAAATTTTTCCGTTAAATATAATTTTTCATATTTCTCTTTTTATAAACAATAAAAACTAATTTTAAAGCATTTAATAAAAATAATTATTTAAGCAATAACTGAATATATGTTTATTATTTTAAATTAACATTTGGTTTATGATAAAAATTAAAACATTTTCAAAATACATAAACAACATCATTGACTTGGATTAAACTGCTTCATAGAAAAAGAAGAAGAGAATTTTTTTGCAAGAAAGTGCGATAAATTTTAAGAAAAACTAATGAAATTGATAATTTTAAATTACTAGAAATAAATTAATATGGAAATAATGACGGTAGAAAGGCATAAAACAATAATGGAACAAGGTGAGTGTCTGATTTCAATCATAATTTTGATATTTTTGGTTGGCGATGTCAAAACCTTCGAAAAAAATTTAATGGAGAATTTTTCTTTCTGATTTCAGAGCTATATTTTCTAATCGCAAAATTTCTATTAGACTCTCCCTTTAAGAGTGTAGCTCAGGTAGGAATGACTAGTTTAAAGTCTAAACTTTTAATGGAACTAATTTTTAAATTTTTATTTTCTTCCAAATAGGCATTAATTCAAGAATTGGAGAGCTCAGGAGTAAGTAAAACAGAATAATAACAAAAAATTAATCAAAATATTGTTTAGGATTCACCAGATGTTTTTCACGTGCTTTTCAAGTTGTCAAAACATTAAAAATTGTTGTTGAACGCAACAAAGAGTTCTTTGACCTTAGGCTCTCTATTTTTACATTATTTTACATAAAAACTAGATGGGATCTGTTAAATAACTTGAATTTATCCTTTTTAGAAACTCCCTGATCGTATCGACTGGGAAGGCAAAACACATCCTCAAGGATTTCATGAATTGGTAAGATCCAGTGATATGAAGAAAATTTAAAAAAAATTCAATGCAAATCGATTACAAACCAACTGTTGATCAGCTACAAATTTTAGTGAAACATTCAACATGAAAATTTAGGTCCTTAATGCAAGGATAATAATATTCGAGGACACCAAATTTTTTGAGGCATTAAAATTTTCTTATGCAACAAGCTCATATATATAAAAAAAAATCCTTTTTGCTTCATTTGTCCTTTAGTTCCTTTGAAATTACTCGATTGCCGACGGGAAATTTCTCTCCAGACATACAATTACTTGTCAATTTTTTTATCAGCTAATTTTATTACATGTTGATAATCTATGTCTTATGGGCATTTTGAATGTTAAATATGATTAAATCAAACAATAATATTCATTAGATGACTTAAATGAAGCTTTATTCAATTTGAATAACTATAATTATCTATTCCGTCTTTATTGATTCCCAATGATTCACCACACGCCATGTTTAAAATTTTCTTATATAAAATTTATTCTCTTATATTTTACTATTCGTAACAAATCATTCAATATGAGGGGAATTCCTCAACTGCTAGACTTTTGCCAGACGATTTGCATTGAATTTTTTTATTTTTAGCTCTGCAACATAAGCTAGAGTGAGTAAAATTAGTGCAATATTCGGTGACATGGAATATTTGTGAATGAAAAAAAGTGATAGTATAGTGTAGCATAGTAGAAATTTTTCATGATGAAAAGTGCATTTTACGATTAATGAATAATGTTTTTACGATATAATAGTAAAAATGATAATATAAATAGTGTGAAAGGTGAATGAAGTGCGTAAAAAGACTTTATTTGTTGTCTTTTAAATGGCCTTGTAGTACATGATCCGCCATTTTAATTTTTATTGCATATACGTCGGCTGATGACAAAAATAGTGAAATTAATTTTTTTTCTAAATTTCATTAATTGAACAAGGATATAAATTAAGGATATTTTAAAATACAGAAATTCAATTAGTGAATTTTAAAATTTTAGAAGTTGTAAATTAAATTATTTTCAAAACTTTTTATAAAAATGTTAAATGATATAAAAAGTTAGTTAATTGCTAAAAATTTAAATTAATAAAAATTAATTAATTTAAGGACATTATTCCATGCCGCCATGAAATTTCATGTTCTTTACAATGCGCTTGCATACCCCTTATGATGTGTAAAAAATTACGGTGATGTGTAAAATATTTTCTTTTCTCTTTATTTTAGGCGGCTAAATATCGACATATTGGACCGAATCACCTTTTACAAATATGTTCACGACTGCCAAATCTTCTAGAAAAAGATTCGACGCTAGTGGCCACTGTACAAGATATGACCACTCTGCTAGGGGCAGGACGGCAAAGTTTGTTGCGAACGACTGACAACATATCGAAACCTCGGTCAATACTTGAGTATTGTACGCGATTACATGGTGCTCCTCTGCTCGATGTGATTAACAGGAACAAAAACAATAACATAGCGAGTGTTTTATATGGAAGACAAACTGCTGGTCCATTAATTCGAAAACAGGCTATTGCGTCAAGTTTCTACACAAAAGTTTCACTTCTAAGGCAAACTCTAGGACATTTATCAGCTGTTTATTGTGTTCTTTTTGATAGAAGTGGACAACATATTGTTACCGTAAATACTTGAATAATTTTTGTTCAATAATTTTTCTTAAATAAGTTCATTTTTAGGGAGCTGATGACTTATTGGTAAAATTGTGGAGTGCCATTGACGGTCGTTTATTAACAACTTTTCGTGGAGCATCAGCTGAAATCACAGATATTGCCATAAATTTAGAAAATACAATGATAGCAGCAGGATCAATAGATCGAATTTTGCGTGTATGGGATTTACAGAATGCTAGTGTTATCGCAGTTTTAAATGCACACAATGGTATGATTACTTCTGTAAATTTCTGTCCAAATCCGCGTAGTGATTTGAAGTTTCTTGTCACAACGAGTACTGACGGATCAGTAGCATTTTGGCAGTATAGTCAGCCGCGCGGTCAAAAACCAATTTTTCAAACAAAACCAACACAATATCATGAGAAACTGAGGCCAGGACAAGCACAAATGATTTGTGCATCTTTCTCACCAGGTGGAATGTTTCTTGCGGCTGGTTCAGCTGATCATCACGTTCGTGTTTATATTATGGCCGAAGATGGCCCGAAAAGAATCTTGGAGGTTGAATCGCATACAGATACCGTTGATTCTATTCAATGGGCTCACTCAGGATTAAAATTTATTAGTGGTTCAAAAGATGGCACAGCATTACTATGGCGTTTCGAAACGCAACAATGGAAGTTTGATAAACTCAACATGAGTGATCGACTTTCTACTTGTCCACCACCAGATGGGAGTATCGATCTGAAAAAGGGATTAAAAGTTACAATGGTCTCATGGGATCGTTCTGATGATTGGGTTGTGACAGCTGTCAACGATCATACAATTAAAGTGTGGAACTCAAAGACTTCAAAATTGCATAATGTACTTCGTGGACATACCGACGAATTGTATGTTCTAGAATCTCATCCAAAAGATCCTCATGTGTTACTTAGTGCCGGTCATGATGGACAAATATTTTTATGGGATATTTATAGAGGTGAAAAAATAGCCAGTTTTATGAATACTATTGAGGGCCAAGGACATGGTGGGATTTTCGATGCAAAATGGTCTCCTGATGGAACAATGATTGCTGCAACAGATTCTCACGGACATATGTTAATGTTTGGTATTGGAAGTGGTCATAAATTATTAAAAGAGTTGCCTAAAGAACTCTTCTTCCATACTGATTATCGTCCACTTGTGAGAGATGCAAATTATTATGTTCTTGATGAACAGACTCAATTAGCTCCATATTTGATGCCCCCGCCATTTCTCGTTGACGTCGATGGTAATCCATATCCTCCAGCAATGCAACGATTTGTCCCAGGTAGAGAGAATTGTACAAATGAACAGCTCGTTCCAGATATTGGTGTTGGAGATGAGCCTAATGGTGCAAGATCAGAAATTGATAGATTAATTGAAGCATTAGCTAATCGACAACAAAATGGTGATGTTAGAGCTGATCAAAATCAGCAGGTGAATAATCAAGCTCAACCTCAAGAACAGCAACTTAATCGTATTGCACCGCCCATAAGACCACCAATTGGTGTTCGAGATCAAAATATATCTTGTCCAGAACGTCTTCGAACTTATGTTAAACCATTAAAAAGCACTAATTTACATATGATGAAGCAATACGTTTATTACGCTGGAGTTGCTGAAATGGATTGGTATCGAAGAGAAATGAGAAAACGTCCTTTGATGATAAATACAGGAAATCCAAGTACTAGTGCACTCAATGGTCCACCAAAGAAATTTGGCAGAGGTGGCAGAAAAAGAAGGCAACCAGTTGGAAGTCAAGGCGATCCATCACCTTCGACCAGTGGTGTTGTGAATACAACAAACATGAACAATCGAACATCTACTCGAAATGTAGGCCGACCTATGAGATTAGTAGATGAAGACGATGAAGAAGCATTAACATCATCCAGTGAATCATCAAATAGCGATGATTCAACGGCAGTTGAGGAAGATTTGGATCTCTCAAGCTCATCTAGTTCTGATAGTGATAGTTCAGAATATTCAGATTGGATTGATGTCGAAGATCAGCAGAAATTACAACCGCCAAAAAGATCAAAACGTAAACCGGTTGAGAGAAGAACATATTCACCAGCCGATTCAGAGGGTGCTAAAAAGAGAGGACCAAAGGGCATCAAAAAAATTCCACTCTTGCCAAACGGTGAAATTCCAGATGAGTATAAACCTCCAGAATGGCTATCAGAAGTGATTCCAAAGAAAGCTCCCTATTATCCACAAATGGGTGATGAAGTTGTATACTTTCGTCAAGGTCATGAACGTTATTTCGAGCATGTTAAAAATAAAAAATTATATCAACTTACTGGAAAATATGAACCATGGCAACAATTGGAGTTGCGTGATCATGAAATTTGTAAAGTTATTGGAATTAAGTATGAAATTCGTCCTCCACGGCTGTGTTGTTTGAAACTTGCATTGATGACCGATGATGGAAATATGACAGATAAACATTTTACCATTAAATATCATGATATTCCCGACGTATTAGATTTCATAGTGCTTAAGCAAACATTTGATACTGCTATTAGTCGTAATTGGGGACCAGGAGATCGTTTTCGATGTATGATTGATGACAAATGGTGGATTGGGCAAATTGAAAGTCATCAAGCACTTCAAGATGAATTTCCAGACTCCTTATTTATGTGTTTCAAAGTACGTTGGGATAATTCTGAATATGAATTCATGAGTCCATGGGATATGGAGCCAATTGATGAGAATCGTTTGCCAGCTACTGTTGGAGGCTCTGTTACTGTGTTGCCTGAAGAAATTCAAGCAATACTTTATCGTCCAAAAAGTGATGAATGGCCGCGTGGAGATCGTGAAGGGTCATGTCGTCGAATTGTTGCTGGTCTCGAGCAAGTCATGACTTTCGCTATTGCCGATCCTTTTTTGACACCTGTTGATCTGAATTCTTATCCAACTTATGCCTACGTAGTAGAATATCCAATAGACCTCAGCACAATTAAAGCACGATTTGAGAATCACTTCTATCGACGCATTACATCGGCTCAATTTGATGTGAGATATTTAGCAACAAATGCAGAAAAGTTCAATGAGAAACATAGTAATATTGTTAAATATGCTCGAATAGTTACCGATCTTTGTTTACGGATACTTCGGTAAGATTTCTTATTTTTAAGTTTTCTATTGATGATTCAATAGTTTTTTTTTATGCAGTGAGCACAATGATGTTGATATACCAGCAGCTTATCATCAATTACAAGACACCTACCAATCTTCTGAAAGTGAAGATGAAAGCCAGTCGAGACCTACAACAAGTAGAGCTGCACAAGCTTCATCTTCTTCACGTGCAAATAATTCACGAAGGCATTATTTTAAATATAGTATAATTGAAAAATTTATGTCTATTAATTATTCTATGATTATAGATCGAAACGTTTAATTCCAACGTCTGGTGATTGGCGATTAAGATGCAAAGAAATTTTGCAAATGATTTGGCAGCATGCTGATTCTGAACCATTCCGAGAACCTGTAGATATTGTTGATCATCCAGGTTTGTAATAATAAAGTTATTTCTTTATTACTTATAATAAAAATATTTTTTATTTAGATTATTTGCATATTATTGATACACCAATGGACTTACAAACTGTACGAGAAGAATTGCATAGCGGGAATTATGAAACGCCTATGGATTTTGCAAAAGACATGAAATTAATATTTCAAAATTCAAGAAGTTATAATACAAACCATAAATCAAGGGTGAGTAAATCTTTTTAATATTCCTAAAAGATATTTGCTTCATTTCATTTCATTCCTTAAATCATAAGTTATCTATCTTGCATGAATATAAATTTTGTTTTATATTTTTAAATTATGCCTTTTTATTTGAAAAGATACAAAATTTTAATATTTCAAAAAAAAAAGTTTAGCTTTCGAAATGATAATTTTTATATTCATGCTTTTTCTCTCTTTCCCCTATCAATAAAAATCATTAATGCTTTGTCAGGAAAATGTTACGGTAAGATCAATGACCATGAATTTTCTTTTCCATTTTCTTTTTAACTATCAAAACTCATATACCATTAATAAATTTTCAACATTATTTCTTTATAATTTTCTTATGATTTCTCATTCATTCCTTTTGTAGATTTATGCAATGACATTAAGACTTTCGGAATTGTTTGAAGAAAACATGAAGCCACTAGTATCGCACTACAAATCGTCAAAGAAACGAGGTGAAAAAGACAAGACACCAAAGAAGAAAGTTAATCGAAGAGCAACACGTAACAATGGAAATGTTCCATCGACTTCAAGAAAACATCCATCAGATGATGAGGATGATGATGATGATGAAAATCATGATAAGTTAAATGGAAAAAATGGACGTAATAGACGAGCACAACCTCAATCAAATGGTGTTTCAAGTAGTAGCCGTGACACGCAAGTTGCACCAAGTCGTTCTAGTCGCAGAACAAATGCTAGATTACATCAATCAACTGAAGATGAAGAAATTGAAACAACAGAATCATCAAGCGAAGAGACATCAGAAGGTAGTGATGAATCAAGTGGCATTCCTTTGGCTGAATTAGGAAAGACTACACAAACAAGAGTAACAAGAAAGAAAAATAAAAAACAAAGACGAACTGCAGTGTCAAGTTCAAGTCAAAATAAAAATTCACGAAATGCGAAGCGTCGAAAAGTTGTATCCGATTATCAAGCAATAGAAGAAGAAAATGAAAGTGAGCAAGAGAGCGAAGAAGAAAATGATGAACAAGAGGAAGAAGCTAAAAGTGATGATAATCAAAGTGATGAACACCCAAGATCTTCTCGTAGAACAAGACAAATGCCTAAACGATTGGCTACAACTGATGATGAGCATAGGAATCAAGCAAGTGAAGATAGTAGACGCAGAAGAGTTACACGCAAACCAAAACGTTACGAAAGTGATCAAAGTTTTCACATGGAGCGATCGAATAAACGAAAAACTGCAGACTCTGAAGATTCAGATCATCCGAGAGCTACAAGAGAATCAACTCGAAAAAAGTTCCAAGAATGGGCTGTTACTAGTGATGATGACGATCATGATGATGATGATGATGATTTCGATCAGAAACCTCAAACAAGCACCTCAGCAACTGCACAAAGATCATCAACAAGAAGATCTAATCGTAGGAAGAAAACACCAAGTGAATCTGAGCATAGTGATGATAGACAACGTAGACCAGTTTCATCTAGAAAATCAACACGTCTACGAGTATCTCAATCGCAAGATGATGAAAGTAATGAATCAGATCATCAAAATAGTAATAATAGACCAAGTACAAGTACAAATGTTCGCCATAGTAGTCGATTAACGAATGGAAGCGTATTTTCACAAATAAACACATCACGTATGACTCGAAGCTCACATATTAATGTAACTTCAGCATCTACAGCTTCTTCTTCTCTTCGAAATGATCATAATTATGGAGAAGCTGGTCCATCATCACAACAACATCAACAAAATGCTTCTTCAAGTGCTCAACCGAATATAAGACAAACACGAAGTACTATTCTTTCACGCCATCAAAGAAATGCTGATGAATTGGATAGAAGTGGTCTTGAAGACAGTAATCTTCCTGCAACTTCTAATAACAATCGATTATTACGTTTGAGAAGTGCTAATTTAAGAGCAGCTCCAACACCATCAAGTAATTTTGAAGCATTAAATGGGATTCGTCGAACTACAAGAGTTCGCACTACGCACAATTATTTTGAAGATGAGAATGATGTTGAAGAAGAAGAACCTGTAGTACAAATTCAGAGTAGAGTTTCGAGTCGAACTACAAGAATGCAAGATCGTATGCGTCAGCAATCAGATGATAGTGATAGTTATTCAGAAGAAGATAAAACACCTCTCAAAATGATGCAATCAATCTCAAAAAAGACTCATGAGCATAACACGAGAAATGGATCCAGTGCTGTAAATCGTGTCAAAAGAAATCTTTATTCTGATGACAATTCTGATCAGGTTAGGAATAATATATAAAAATTTAAAAATTCAATCTAAATTTTTAGCGCATTTTTGGAAAAAAATACGCTATTATATTCACTTTGGCTGGCTGGCTGGCTGGCTGGCTGGCTTGGTCGGCTGGGCGTTCGGGTCACTGAGATCTCGAAAACTACAATAGTTAGAGACTTCGGGTTTCTTTTAAATGATTTTTGCTTTTGTGTAGGCGTGCAGAATCTACTTTATATTGGACTGAATTGCTGTTAAGAATGATAATTTGCAAAAAATAATTTCTACAGAAAAATTTTTCGCGCCAAAATTTTTATTCACCAAAAGTTTTTTCACCACAAAAGTTTTTCACCTCAAAATAATTTTCACCACAAATCTTTTGAATTATTACGCAATAATAAGATAAGGGCAATTCTCTGAATGAAATTTTCTACAAAAATCTCTACTTTTTTGATTTTCTCTCTAACTACTTATTTCTATTTGTTCTAAGTGAGTTTCAACAATGTAGAATCGACAAATACATCCTAAACTGAGATTAGACATCTAAAAGTCTTTTATTTGTCTGAAATTTGATTTTCGAAAAGCGTCTATCAGTAACAAAAATAAATTTTTCCCACATATTTTTGCAAAATTCGGCTTAATTTCTCGCTAAAAACCCATGAGAAAATGGTTTTATAGCATGAAGAGTTGATGTTTTACATTTTAAAGCATTGTTTGTTGCTCTAGATCAACGATTTACGCTAGAAAAGAGCGTCTATCAGTAACACAAAATAGATTTTGTAGAAAACAAAAGCGTTTGGAGAGTTTCATATTTTTTGTTTACAAAAACTAGAAAATCATTTTTCTGAGTTCTTGCTTGTTTATTCTTCATAATTTTCTCTTGAAAGGACTATTTATAACAGTTAGATCTATATAGAATGCGATTTACTGAGAAACATATCAGATATCAGTGAAAAATTGAAATCGAAAATTTTTCGAACAAAAACAAGTAGAGAAAGAATTGTAAATGCAATTTTTCGATTTCCGCTTACTCAGAGAATTGCCCATAAACTTTTTATAAACAAAAATTAATTTGTGAAATATATTTTCAACATATATTTACAAATACTCGTTGAAATGAATTCAAATTAGTACAATTCGAACGAACAATAAGTGAATCGTCTGTATACTATGTAGTAGAAATGGTTTGAAGCAAAAAAAAAGAAATGCAAACTTGAAATTTGGCAGTCGACAGTCAAAAGGCATCCCAAGACTGCATGCAGCCAGCAGACAGCTTTTCAGCTTTAATTATTACAGTGAATCTTCTTTTTTGGGTTATAAAATGTGAAAATTTCCATGAAATAAACCTTTCTATTCTAAAAATTACTAACATGATCGATAAATTGAAAGAAAGTTCTTAGTTAAATAAATTTAGAATTTACAAGATTTATCATACTATTTAAGGTTTTGTAAATTTGAGAGATTTTGTTTCTATGATAAATTAAATT
>JACWBX010001300.1:0-12034 GCA_014622435.1 Polypedilum pembai
TTTGTGCTATCGAGTTATTGGCGGCAAATATAGTTAGAAAGCTGTCACTTATTGCATTATTCGGGAAATTGCGAATGAAAATTTCCATATTAAAAATTGTAAAAAAAATTTTTTGCGACTACGCGTTTTTTTCGCGCCAATTTTAAATTTAAGTGAACCGTTATTTTTACGCAAAAAGAATATGCTTTTAAAGAATGAATTTGAAAATCTAAATCAATTTAAATCATTGTGACACTTAAATAATACGATTTTTATGCATCAAATTTTCATATTTTCAATGTTGTTAAATCCAAAGTTGATTGCGATGAAAATTTTTTGTAAATTTAATATGATTAGGTCATTTGAATTGATATTCAAAGAAGCATTTGGAAACTTGCTTTGATTTGATATAATTACAACAGTTCTAATTAATGTAATAAAATTAAACAACTAAACATGAAATTTGTCAATTTAACGTTATTTTAACAATTGTATTTAAAGTTTAAGCTTCTGTTTATAAAAACGAATTTGTTAATTTTGTAATTTGTTAACAAACACTGATCCGTGGCCCCAAAAATGCGCTAAAGTACACCAATCCGTAAATGGGTACTTGGCATCTGGTTTCGCCATTTGTCTAAGTGTTCATCCCCTGATGTACAATAATAATCTTTTTTTATCATTTGCAATAACTTTTAGAAGAAATTTAATAACAAATATTTTTTAAACATCTATAACAACTCTGCATGTAAGCCACATCACACTTCATCATCATCATCCGCCTGTCAAATAGGATTTGCTTTAAAAGCCATTTTATATTGACATAAAAGACTTAGTTTAATGTACCGTGAAAGCTTCTATTCTGACTTCTATAGCTCATTATTCAAAACTTTTGATTATCTCACCAATTTTACAGTTTATTATATAACAATCAACCTGCTGATGAAAAGCTTTGTACACAGATTCAAGGACATCGACACCATTGAAGTTACAAAGCACTGTATAATATGATGAACTTTTATTGAGGACCAAAAAAATTCAACATATGACATATGTAAGCGGCATTTGAACATGAGTAAAATTAACACTCTCAAATAGGTGGAAGAAGAACCAAATGAAAAATTGATTTATAGCGACAGTTTGGCTTTAGTGTTTTTCACTAATTTATTGCTTATATAGAATCAAGTTTTGTCCGATAAAACAACTATATGTCATTAAACACAAATGAATATAAATGGTATTAAAAAGTAGGTAGCTTTGAGTTGAATTTTTGAGAAGTATTAAATATTTTTTTGCAATTTCCTTGTTGCATAAGCTTTAAGGGGAGCTTTAAGAACATTACAAAAATGTTTTTCTTTGAAATTAAGTATAAAGTAAAAAGAAATTTATGATTTTTAGGAAAGTGATTTTAAGATGTCTCTTGTCAATTCTGTCGGACTGTTGAGTAGTGACTTTAATTTTTCTTGAGATATACTCCCCGCCGGAATTATTAACTTAGCATAACTGGAACATGAATCTGATTTTCCATTTGATGAAAGCTTGATTGGGATTGTGACTGTTGGCGATGAATCATTTTCGAAACAGCACTGATTACATGTATCTGTGGGATTTTTAATTTTTATTGTTTGCGATTCACAATTTCCATTAATTTCACAATTACTTGATACCGGTTTTGAATTTACTGAGGATGTCTGAACAATTGGAGCTTTTGTTGGGGGTTTTGTCACAGGAGGCTTAGCAGTAGTCAAAGTTTTGGTAATATATTTTCCTGGAATGGAAGACGTTGCGGTGGCAGTGGCAGTGGCAGTAGCAGTAACAGGAGGTAAATAGGTCGATGCAATAGGTGGTAAATAAGTTGATGCAATAGGTGGTAAATATTTGTCAATTGGTGCAGATTTTGCAGGAGGTGAAGGAGGAGGCGATTTAGGTTTAGTTGAAGGTGGTGGACTGAAGGGAGTAGGAGAAGGAGAAGGAGAAGGTTTTTCTGGAACACGAACAAATGGTTTTGTGTTTGTATTAGTTGAAGCAGTTGGTTTTGTTGGAGGAACTGATGATGGTTTTGGTGTTGCTTTTTGTAAGGGAACCGGTGGTGGCATTTCATTTTCTTCCGGAGACACCTCATCACCTTTACATAATGTAATATTATATTAAATAATGTACAATAATTAATATATTATACTTTACCGCCCTTACAGCCTTCTGGGAAAAAATAACGAATATTCGAACTTTTACTTTCATCTTCGTTGAAATTACCAATGAATGATGCTTCCCTAAAAATGAAATGCATTAAAAAGCAGCAAAACTATAAACTTTTTAACTTTTACCGAACATCACCACTCTTTGGGTAAACATTTATCGTATCATATGTGAACACCGGTCGATATCCTTTAATATCAGCTACATATTGAGTTGAATATTTTTTACCATTCAAAACATATCCGTAGCATCCAAGTCTAAATAAAAAAATTAAAGTGTTTTATAATCAAATAAAAATCGTCTTTGCATAAATTTATCATCAATTAAAATGTTCACACCTAACACCATCGTCTTCTGTTGTTGTATGATGAAAATGTTTATTTTCCCTTAATTCGTATCCATATTTATGCTTATCCGATCCTGGCTTATGAAGGAGATATTCATTCTTATCTATATTCCAATGATTTGAATAGAAATAATCAAAAAAATTATCAATGAAACGAAATGATTTCATTAACATTACGACTATTTCATTTGCATATTAATTTTTTAAATAACACTCAAAAATGTCTATAAAATTATATGGCGCTAGTAAAAGATTATGCATGAAATAAATCAAAAAAATCATTATGGTTCACAAAATAGATTTTTCTGTTTTCTTAAAATTAATAAAATCAAACAAAATTACACATCAATAACAAAATTTTATTAAAGTTATAAAATTCAAGGATTTAATAAAATACTACATACTTGGTATCAAAACGTGCACAAAACTAATATTCTATACAGAGTCCGAAATCGTCGGATGAGTAAGTAAACCCATAAAGAAATTTACTCAAGTAAAATTTCGTGAATAAATCATGAGTAAATTTACTCAAATAAAATTTCGTGAGTAAGTAGTGAGTAAATTTGTACGAATAAAATTTCATGAGTAAATTTACTTAAGTAACAAAATTTACTTACAAAGTTATGCTACGATTTCGGGCTCTGATTCTATAATTTAAAATCAGCTTTCGCTTAATCAGTTGTATTTTCCTAAATTAGAGTTATTTAAACAAACAACAAATTTTCTTTTTCTTTTAAATATAGAAATGGCTATATCTCGAAAACGGTAGCACTTTATGAGTTATAATGCATTCTACAATCGTTTAAATATGTTCAATAAAAATCTAGCATAAAAATTATTTCCAGATAAAATTTTTATATTCAAGCCGCAGAGTGAAATGCAGAGTCCGAAACCATTATTTAGTTATAATTAACTAAATTTCAACTATAATTAGTTGAATAAAAATTAAAAAATAAGTGATTAACTTTTAGTTCAAGTTTTTAAAATTCCTATTAAAAATCAACTAAAAGTTAATCAATTACTCTTTTATTTTTAAACAACTAAATTTAGTTGAATTTTAGTTAGTTTGCAAAACGGTTTTGGACTCTGGTGAAATGGTTTTAAAATTTTTATTGAAATAAACACAATTATAATGAATGAATGTAATTAAAAAAATAAACGAATGGCAATTGGCTACAATTATAAAAATCTAAGATTATGTAACATGTTAAAATATGATTTACGAATAAAGAATTATTAATTTAATAAGTGTAACTAATTTGAAGAACAAAATAGTATTGCAATTTTTTTGATCTCTACATTACCCAGAAGTGAATGTGTGTAATGTTATAGATTTTTTGACTGATTTGAGAGGATTAATAAAATTTTTAATCATATGCATACTTTTTAAAGCATTCAATAAACAATATAGAGCAAAAAAAACTGAATAAATATCAAAATCGTGCAAACATTCCACATAATAATATTAACTCAAATCGTCCTCATAAGCTACATTTTTAAATGGAAAGTCTTAAGGTTATCGAGTTATCAAAATTTTTATTTAAATGGAAATACGAATAAAGTAATATGTTAATATGTAGGAGGATTCTAAAAACTAAATGACTTTAGATCAGCTTTTTATTTTAATCTATTGAAAACTAACTTGACTTATAAGTTGTGTAAAAATAAAAGAAATAATAAAAAATCAATTTTTTGAAGACTTCAATAAAATATTTTAAATTTGAGAACATTAAAATAGTTTAAAAGTAATTTTTTTCCATTTAAAAATTTCTATTTGTACTGTTTACTGTTCATTTCAATAAAAATTCAAAATTGATAATTAGCTAGATAAGCCCTTTGAGAGAGTTATCAAATATTTGCAAGATTTCAATTGTCACAATAATTGATAGTTAATCAATTTGAAAAAAGTTTTACACATTAAAGAACAAATATTTTTTTATTTTATTAGACATAATAAAATGATTAATACATACCAGGATGATCGATAAATTGCACAGCTTCATTCGTTTCTTGTGCATTAGTATTTTGTATTAATATCAGCAGACTTATAAACAACAAGGATTTCTGCAAAGATTACGAAATTTGAAATTTTTATTTGCACAACACTTTGATTTTTTTAAAATTATTCTTGATTGTATGAATTTCCATTTAGGTAAAAAATATTTATTTTCAAACACAAATTTATTAGCATCAACTCTTTTATGGATATTCTGAAAAATTTCCTTTTTTGAATTTTCATTCACAAGCATTTTCTTGTTCTTTTTTATAAAGTTCATAATTCATATATAGAAAATAGAATTACGCACCACACTCATTTTTTATTATTCTTTGAGCGTGATAATATCACAAATTTTTCGTTAGACAAGGTTCGAAAAAATAGCACGCTTTATATTCAAATCAACACTTTCGCTTTCAATGATCTGTTTGACTCAAAACGTCTTGATGAACTGAAAAATTAGTAGAGTCAACATCTTCTTTTTAAATGGTCATTTTTGGATAGTCAAGCGCTTAGTTATTTAGATAACGTTGAGGCTTGCTTATATAAAAAAAACTTAAACACAAGTTTTTTTTCTTGACAGATCTCTGCTGATACACATTTGGTGCTTCTACATATTATCAACCTTCACAAGCGATGACATGACAACACATTTACAACGTTGAAAGCTCAACTTTATTTTTTGGCAATTTGCTTTCACTCATGAAGATCTGGATAAATGTTTATGAAACAAGATGGGTGGTAGAGATGATCAAGACATGAATTATTAATATGTAGTTAAAGAATTTTCAAGTTCAAGTTCGTTAGATACGTATGTGCTTGTGTTTAAGTAACATCAACCAAAAACGAGGGTGTTTGCACAAATTAGCAATAAATTTCGTTCATAAGAATGACAAGTGTAAAACGATAAAATTTTAATTCTGAATCATCACTGGCAAGAATATATATATTGCAGGCAAGAAGACAAAAGATTTCTGAAAGCGATAATAAAATCAGATATCCGTGATCTTGATATAGTTGAAAATAAAGTAATAAAATTTATAGAGTTGAAGTAAGAAATAAATTTAATTGGTCTTTAATATTTGCATGACAATTGAAATAATTTATGAGTTAATTTTATATGGAAGCTTCTTTTTACTGCCTCAATCAGGTCTTATTTGGTGTCGACGTGTGTTTATAACACCAAATTATCTCACTGAACAATGAATGTTTAGAGCAAATTTATGCTTTGAAAATATAATTTTATTAATGACATCAAATCATTAGAAACAGAAATGCACTAATCATTTATAGCACTTTATGATTGAGTGTCGAAAAGTTTTCATTGGTATCCTAGGCCACACCTCACACAAACTGTTATCAAGACATCATAAATTTCGAAAATCGATTTTTAATGAGAGAATGTCTAAATTAGTCACATTTTTATTAATATAAATGAAAAAACATTGTCCTTGTAAATCAAGACGATGTTGAAAATTAATTCATGCATGTGTATCATTTTTTTCTAGACAAATAACTTTATATATTTAGGATTGAAAATTAAGAATTTGAATTTGATTCAAGTAGGATGATCATCTTCTTCTTTTTAAAATTTGTTCCCATTCAAATGACTTAATTAAAAAAACTGTTTAGGTTCTAAAATAAATGTTCTGTTAAAGTCGAAACGTGCACTATAAATTTGCTTTTATTCTGGAGAATTGTCTTGGATATTTGCATATTAAGCATATAAGTCTGAGCTTTATTAGACTCAACATCCTGGTGAATAGCAGTAAAATTACCTTTTTAAGGAAAAAATCATTTCACTTTTCTTGTGATTTTTTTCAATATCAATAGAGAATGAATAATGAATATTTAACATAACTAATCTTTTCACATACAAATGCTTTTTTGAATCATTTTAGACTCATATTGATGCCTATTTTTAGATCAATCTGGTGGTACAGATTTCGATCAATATTTTAAAGAATTTATGGCAAATGACAGCTTTTGGCATTCTGTTTGTGATAAGATATTCAGAATGGTAAGTAAGTAGGTGTGCCTTCATGAATTAAACATACACTGCTCTCTAAAAACATACACTGCTCTCTAAAAAAAGTGATCGCGTTTTTATTATAATGAAAATTCTTAACCGATTATGTCATAAATTGAAATGGAAATTTTTTAATTATTAGTTCAATATTCATTTCCGTTCGCTTGTGGAGTCAATAAATGACAGATGAAACTTTATGATTTTACTTAAAAACTATGTCCAATTTGTCATTTGAATTAGTTTCTACACCTTGATTTTACCTTATATACTTTTTGAAATTTCTCACTATGATAAAGATCTTTCATACAATTTTATTAATTAAATATCATCATTAATCTAATCTCAACATTATCCTTTTTATAAGGTATTAAAAAATTGAGAAATAAAACATGCTGAATGAATGAAGCGGGCGATTTGTATGCAAATATTCGCGATGCTGTGAAAATGCTCGGCATCAAGAGTTAAATTAAATTAATTGAGGGAAAAATTTAAATTTGTATCGTTTTAATAAATTCCAATATGCCAAGTTTGATGTAAAACTCAATATATATTTGCTTTATTCATGAAATGTCGGTCAAAAATTAAGAAGAAAACTCGATGAGATTGTGAATTTCTATATATTATTCAGACTTAGCGTAACACATTTCATTTGATGTGAGTTTTATTTTTAATGATTACTCTCAAATTATATATCATCTTTCTGCATTTCGACAGGAAGCTGAAAAGAAATTTCACAGCATTTAGCAAAATTTACACAACACAACCTTTTTATTATATAAAATTAAAATTCAGAAATATATTTACAATAAATTATCGACAATATTTTGTATGAGGTCGTTTGCGTTTAGTTCTTTCGGAACAACATTCACTAGTTTCTTAACCGTATCTTCATCGAAATTTTTTAGTGGTAGAATGAGTTTTGCATAATTAGAGTTGGAACAGCAGCTTTCAGAATTTCTTTTTTTCAGTTCGATCGGAATTATTAAACAACCGTTAGATGAATCACAGTATTGAACTGTTCCTGGGCAATTTGGTTCTTTTGGTGGAAGAAGCTCATTGATATTGTTGTTTGATGATGCTGAACTTCCTTGATATGGAGGACTGCTAGATGATGACTGTGAATTTAATACTTCTTCTGGCAGTACAAAGTAATTTTCAGGCAATTCAGGTGGCACATAAGTGTTGTCAATTTCGGAATTTTCAGGTAAAGTTGAAGTGTTAATGGGCTTATAAGGTGGAAGATAGGTATTGTTGAGCGGCGGTATGAAAGAATTAAACGGTGATTGCTGAGGAGGTAAGTATGAAGTAGGAGGACGAGCAGTTTGGATGGGAATTACGCTAGGAGCATAAATGTTTGACGGACCTGGATAATTTTGTGGTGGCCTAGTATAAAATGAGTCACTCTGTGGATATACTGGTTTTAAAGTAACCGGCAATCTTGCATTGTTATCGAGCTTAAGCGAACGTAATCGCGAAGAGTTATCTATTTGGACATCAATACCCTTACAGCCTTTTGGGAAGAAATAACGAACATTTCTAGGTTGATCATCATCGTTGAAAAAGCCTGCTTTTCTGTAAATATCATTGAAAATTATTATAAAAGATAAAATAAATTTTTTATCTTACCCTTCTACACCAGTTTTTGGGTACACAGAAATGAGATCTTGATTTGTTACTAATCTGTAACCTCTGGCATCAGCAACGTATTGGGTTATATACTTTTTTCCTTCTAATTCATAGCCAAAACAGCCTAGTCTAACGCCATCCTTTATTTGTGTGAAAAATTGAATAATAAAAAAAATATATTTTATAGAAATATTGTTAAATATATTTAAGTCGTAAGTGCATTGCGACGACATTTAAATACTCAAAAAATTTCTTTTTACAAATTTTAAAATTTCAAGTATCATTTGTCAAAAACATTATTATTTACTTTGTTTTTAAAAATGTATGTGCATATTAACATAAAGAAATGTTTATTTAAATTGTTAAAGTGTAATTATGTAATATTAAGAACTGAGAAATAGTAACAACACTAAAAAATCACCTTCTCAGTTGATGTATGATGAAAATGTTTGCCACTACTTTTTAATTCGTATCCATAATTATGCTTTTCGCTTCCCAATTGATGTCTTTGATATCCACTTTTGTCTTAGCATGTATATGTATGAGAAAATGAGAAAAATAAACAAATAAGATTAGCACAATCTAATTTACATTATAATTACTCTTTTCAAATTCACAGATCGTTAAATAAATCTTTCAAGAAGAAACACTTATTAGATTAATGAAAAGTATTTCGTATAAGTAAACTATTCACACTTGTCACTTTTGAAACACCACGCTGTTTTAGTTTGGATTGACATACCTGGATGATCAAGTACAATGCTTGCGTATGATGACGATGATGATGATGCTAATATGTTATCTGAAGATGGTACTTGGTCACTTACCACTTCATAAATTAATCCGTTTAAATGACATATGGTAACTAAATAATTTATAATCCAATTTCGATTTTTCATCTGTAAATAAATTGATCTATTTTTATTTTTTCATTGATTTATACACAAATTCAACACGCACATTCTTTAATAAAAAAACGGTTTCTAATTATTAAATTACAGCTTCTCTTTTTTTATATTATATCACAATTTTTTTTAAATTAACTATATCTACGCGTAGCCATTCAGTTCTTAATAATTTCAAAAGTTCCAACGAGTTCAATCGACCAAAGAATACTGAAGGAATTCACAATGTCAACATCAACTTTTATGTCTGTTTTCATCCCGAAAAAAAATCAACGGTACAACGATTTTTTATACATAAATAATCCCCGAAAAGATATCAAAAGGCAAAGCTCGTGGGACAGTCATAAAAAATTTAAAGTGAGAAGAATTGTTTTTGTTTACATATGTCATAGTACAAAAATTTAATTGTCTTATTCGTTGTGAACAATTAAATTATGTTTGTTCATTCAATTCTCAAAAATTGCTCATAATTAGAAAAAATAATAAATTATCAGTTCTTTTAACTATTTTAATATTGAAGAACAAAGATTTAAAATGTATCAATAATTAATGTGTGAAAAACTTAATTATCATAACGCTGACACATGTAATTAATTTTTTTTAAAACTTTAGCTAATTTTATTTACTTAAAAAATTCGCTAAGAATTTAAATTAACTTTTAAGGTGAAAATATTCTGCTGTTCCCGTTGACCCATTTTTCGAATTTGCAAATGTATTTTCGTAAACCTGTTGGTAAAATTAAATTTAAAAGCTATAAACCCGATATTACCAATGAAAATAACTGTTTTCATGTTTTGCTTTTTTCGACCTATACGAGAAAAAAAAACAAAACGAACGAAAAAGGAAACATCATCGGCGATCATCGACCTTTTTTATCAATTCATGTTCTTTATGCTTATGACATGTCGAATGCTTTTGTATTTGAAAATTTCTTCGTATACATCAGTATAGGTTTTATATACACAAACAAAAACTCAAAAAAACTGCACAATATTAAAATTAAAATATCTTTGTCGATCATGTCTAAAGTTTATCATCAAATGAAGGCAAAATAAAATGCCACATAGACCAATTTCAAAACTATTTTTTAAAATTTATGATATCATGTTATGAGAAGAAAATAAAGATCACGCTAAAAAGTGTGTTTTTTAAACAGATCATTTAAATGTAGATTAAAAGAATTTATGTTCGAATAATCATTGAATATTTTTGCAGCGACTAAATATTTTTTGTCTATCATAATATATAATATATACTTTTTGGAAGTATTCACAAGTTCTCTTAACATTGTGAAAAATTCTTATGATTGATGCACCATTTTTGTTTAAAAAAGTTGCGTCAAGTTTAATTGATATTTTTAATTTGCAGTTTAATAATTTAACAATTCTAATATTTTTGTAAAATCTTGACGGCAATTTTTTCAATAGTTTTATTGGCAAGTTTCCTCGAGTTTGGCGCTTTTTTGTACACCAACTTTGACTAATGCGTTTTCAAAAACTAAAAAAGGTTAAATGCAAATAAATGTGCAAATACTTGATAGGTTTTTAAGCGCAATTTAGTTTGGTTGACTTTTTGTAAATTATGTATCTTTCAAGCACTTTTATAAACCGGAAGCAAATTCTTAATATCTGTTGAAGTTGAAATTTAATGAGCAAGCAAAATCATAGTTGAAAAATGTTGACTTTTATTAAATTGATCATTTCTTGAAAACTGTTTTATCAATCGAGAAAATTTATATACCATTCGGTTTGTCTTAAAATTTAACATAAAATAATTGTCCAAGAAATAATGAAATATTTCATACTGTTCAAAAATGGAGTAAAATTTGCACCATACAGTTCCAAAAAATTTTTTTCTTATCTAATTGTGGTGATATATTACCACATAAATTGAAAAACAGGTGGATGGTTATTGTGGCGAAAGATTTTGCTTTTTTTCGCTTCATTTTTGCGTGCAACAAAAACAAAAAATTTTGATGATTGCTTTAAAACGGTTTAAAGTTTAAACTTTCTTTGCCGTCAATAAATCTTATTCTGTTTGAACAAAGTAAAATGGATCATTTAAAAACACCGAAAATGGACCATTACTTTAAAAAAGAAATTTTAAATTTCATAAGTTTTACATCGCAACATAAACATTTTTGTTTGCAATAACGGAATTTTATCAATTTTAAAAATTTTATTAAGTTATTTCTGATCCGAGTAATCATTTACGGAAAACGGAAAGTCTTTCCGTGATATTGCTAGTATTTTACACGAAAAAAGCAAGTTCTTTATATCATATGTTAAGAACATTCCGTTTACTTGTAATATGCAAGTTAAAACGGAAAATAAACAAACTTGCTGAATACGGCATGTAAATTGCATGCTATTTGCAAAACAAACGGAAAGTCAAAACGTGGCTAAAAAATTTATTTCATGACAACAAAAATAATTTAATTTTGTGTTCATAAGTGACAATTACGAAGTGAAAAGTACAACACACAATAAAATAGGTAAGAAATTGTTCAAGAACAATGGAAAATAATATATAAAGGTAAGAAAAATTGATAAATTTTAAAAACATATTTTTTCGAAGTATGAATATTTTGCTAACATACTAACAAAACATTAATTAAATCATTGACCATACTATAAAATATTTATATTTTGATAAACTAGCAGAAAAAAGACACTTTGACATGTCTATGTCCGAGCGGGAATCGAACCCGCGTCTCCTGATTTCCGGTCAGGTACTCTTCCACTAAGCTACCGGCGGACATCTCAAAGCTTGGCAGAATGCCAACTTAAACCTTTTTATCTGCTTAGGTTATCGTTGCTGGACAGGAATTACTTTGTATTTCCAACACCTCCCCTCAACGATAACTTCTTAAATTCTGGATACAGAGTTGCGCTGACACTCGGTAACGAAGCCAACCCGAGAATTACTCATCACGCATGTTAAGTCTAAACTGCCCAGCT
>JACWBX010001301.1:11385-47094 GCA_014622435.1 Polypedilum pembai
AATTTTGACTATGTATTTAGAATCAAATTTAAAATATTGAATAAACATAAATTGTAATAAAAACATACTTAAAAACTTCTTATAAGCTCTAGTTATATCATGCTTTTTACTGTTTGTCATTTACTTTTGTAAATTCTGAGAACAATTGAATTGAATGAAGACATCAAAAGTGTTTAAAGTACGTTCACCGATATTTAATTGATTTTTATCAAACTTTTTTTATTATCGTCACCACATGCCTCAAAGTATTAATGAAATTTTTGTTTACTTTTTATGATGATGATGATTCATTTAAAAGTGTTCTTTTATTATTTACTGTGTTTTGATACATTTTTAATGTGATTTTAAATACAAAACAGGTTTTATCGCAGCAACAAAATCCAGGAATCAAATATGAATATTTGCTTCCAATAAATTTTGCTTCATCCGACGAGAGTGGATCAGATACTGAATTTGATTATTCAGCAGAAGAAAATTTACCTATGAATAGTCGTCTAAAAGCAGCTAATTATCAAATTAATTCAACCACGCCAGTAGGTCGTAAAAAAAGAAAATTTGCATGGCGAGTTGTGGGCTTTCAAGCGTGTTCAAAAAAATGCGGTGGCGGAATTCAACAACCGATAATTCGTTGTGTTAGAGGAGAAGGTACAAAAGCATACTCACCAAAAAGATGTGTCCATTTGCAAAAACCTTCCGTTAGTGAGAATCTTATGAAATGCAATACACAACCTTGTCCTGCATTTTGGAAAATCTCCGAATGGTCGAATTGTAATTGCGGAGAGCCAGATGAAAAGCAAGAAAAAACTCGTGACATCAAGTGTGTTCAAGAATTAATTTCAGGTGTAGTTATTCAAGTGAATTCAGGAGCTTGCAATCAAGATCGACCAATTAGTAGTGCTCCATGTGAATGTGTAAAGCCATCAAAGGTTCACAAACATGAAGCTGTAAAGCCTCTGTCAAATAGAAATCCCTCAAAATTGCAGTCACAATCAAATACACAGAGCGATCAAAAAGTCAATAGCATTGGCAAAAATAAAACAAAACCACCAAAATCAAAGAAAATTGGAGTATGGTTAACTTCAGAATGGTAAATTTTTCATTTGACATAAAATTTCTCTCCTTTATGTGCAATTTAATTTATATGATAGGAGTGAAACATGTTCAAATGAATGCGGCGTTGGTCAACAATTTAGAACGATATTTTGCGATAGAAGTGCTTCAGCTAATGACAGGTGAATGTTATAATAAAATTTTTAATTAAAATACTGATAATTTATTCTCAGAACACATATGGAGAGATGTGATTTACGTCAAACACCTAATACATATCGTGAATGCACGAATGAAAGCAAATGTCATGGAGATTGGTTTATTGGTAAGCTTAATTGTTGAATATTTTTAAATTTTACTGATAAAATAATTAAAGGACCATGGAGTACATGCCAAGGAGATTGTTTTAATGCTTCAAGATGGAGAACAGTAGTTTGTATAAAAGATGATGGATTTGCTGAGGAAAGCGAATGCGATTTAAAGAGTAAACCAGCAACTTTTGAAGATTGCACAGCGGATGAAATGAAGGATTGTAAACCGAAATGGCATTTTTCTGAATGGACAGAGGTAAAATATTTTTACTTGTGCGAATTGTATTTCACATAAAATATTGTGTTGTGTTGTTATTACAGTGCTCGAAACCGTGTGGTAATGGAATTCAAAAGAGAACTGTCAAATGTTTGGAAATTGACAAAAAGGAAAAAATTTTGAAGGAGTCAAAGAGTTGCAAATATTCAGAAAGACCAAATGCCATGAAATATTGCAACACTCAGGATTGCTCTGGTATGTAAATATTCCATGAGTGGACACTTCATGAAGTGTCTATTCCTGGGAAATATTTAATCTTTGTTTTCTCTTAACACTGACTAAATATTTTTCCTTGTAATTAGAAACGACATCAGCATATGACCCACGTGTGGATCTTCTTCAAAATGATGACCCAACATGTGTTGATGAATTTCCAAATTGCGAACTCATCTTGAAATCTTCGCTGTGCGGTTATCATTATTATAATGAAAATTGTTGTAAATCATGCCGCTCATTTTCAAATGAGCTTTATCTTTAATCCATATAAATTAAAACTTTTAACTTTCATTTAATTTAAAGAGACTCATCTTTAAAAACAATATTTAAACAGATATTGCATGCAGATTGATGTAGATGTATTGCAAGCATTTTTAAAAGTTCATATCGAGTATTTTAAAAAAATATTTTTGCACAAAAAGATTTAACGGAATTATTTTGAGGGGCAAGTAAGAGTTTTAAAAAAAGAGAAAGATAACGAATAAATTTTTTTTATAAATTTATTTAACGGTATAAACATTTTTGAAATTTACATTTTCTCTAAAATGTTCCCTGAAAAACTTATTAAAAAGTATCAAAATAACGAATAAATTTTTTTTGAAGTATTCAGTCTGTAAAAATTTTTATCGATTTGGATTGTGCTCGAAATAATAAAAGTTTTAAATTATATCTATAAATTAGCTTATAGACGCTTAAATTATAGAGCAATTCATTAGAAGTAAGTCTTTCACGTTTATATTCATTAATTGTAGAAAAGTTGTGTGTATTTTCGCTAAGAAATAAAGAAAAACATTTTCTAAAGCCGTTCGGTTTCATCTTCTTTTTTGTGTGAGAAACGGGTTTCGGGCTTTTTTTTCTATCAACGTTGCACCAACGTGTAACAACCAACACGAAAGCGAGAGAAATATCTCACCTAACAAGTTGAATTTTTTAATCAGTTTTGTGAATAAGTAAACATTAGTTGATTAAATAGAGAGTAGATTTGGATTTTTTAGGTAGCTATCATCTTTTATCCTTCAAGCAATTATTATTATTTTACTTGTTTTTCTGAATATCTAAAACTAATATCACTTGTGTTACACACTATCATATAGACATAATATGTATGAAAGTAAAGAAAATGTTAGATGGGAGAGTTTATGAAAAGATTAGAAAATCTTAGCCGGTTGCTACTTAATTTACAACTTTTCTACTTTTATTTACGGTTTTAGAAGCCAATTAAAAAAGAAATATTTTGCATTATACCCACATATTTTGCAAAAAATATATATTAATTGATTCTCATTGAATTCATTTTGAATCCCACCCTTAGTTACAACTCGCATTGTAATTAACTAAATACTTAAAAAATTATGGCGTCAGCAAAAACACAGAATAAAAATAAACAGAAAACTCAACAACCGGGCAAGAAGGTAACTTTTTAAATCAAGTTTTTACTGATAATTGCATGTCTCTTCTTCTTCTGTTTTGTACTATATTCGATTCGTCAATTGTACTAACATAATCATTTTTTTCTGTGTCAACATTCATATACTTTTATACCTAATTGGCTTTTTCGCACTTTTAGGACATTCCACCGACTAAAATGACTGATAATAAGAAACAAAAGAAACAGAAAAAATCAAATTCGAGTGCGAGTTCTTCATCAGGATCATCTTGTTACCGTTGGATAATCGGATCATTTATGCTAATTGGAGCAATCGGCGGTCTCATTGCATATGATACGAATGTTCTGCACAATGGCAAATTCGAGGATTCTTCGGTTGGTCGGGTGTTAAAACAAACTGGTGCTCTTCCTCATGTTGAGAATGCTTGGTTTGTATCTCTTAAGTACAGCGCTCGAGGCTTCAAATGGGCTGAAGAAAACGCACCAGTCGCTTATGGCAAAACTAAGACGACTCTCGAGCCCTACTGTGAATTCGCTAAAGATCTCGGTATCTCACTAATAAATGGCGGAAGGAAAGGCTTTGAAAACACCAAAGCTTATGTTTCTGAAAAAATTCCAATCGTACTTCAAATAATTGATAATTATGTGCCAGGATCGGGTCAAAAGATTAGTGACTTCGTGAGCACCACGTGTAAAGGTTTTTGCAGCATCACAAGCAACGTATGGAGACAATCAGTCGATTTTTTCAAAACTAAAGTATTCATGTGAGTATTAATTTGCCGTTATTCATACGTATATGACTCGAACCGAAATATTTATTTTTCTTAATTTTGCAGCGGTCAACTTTCGCCCGAGAATCTAGGAAAAGCTTTCAATACAACAACACAACGAGTGTTAGATTATTATAGCTTATTCCATGAAAGAGTTGAATTTTATGCCAATACAGCTTAGTGTTTTAGATCATTACTGTCATAAAAAGTTTCATTTCTTTTCATCATATATAAAAATTTAAGATCTAAAGTGTGAGCGGTTCATACATTTTCCCTTTTTTCCAATTATATATGCATCAACTGCAATTTGTAAGATTTCTACTTGAATGGAACTTATCATTTTCCCTTTTTTTTACTATCGGGGGTTTGAAGATTCAAATACTTAGGTACTCATTTTTCCATTTTCTTAATTTGTTTTTTTCTTTGGTAGATTGAAAGCAGTAGACAAATAAAGAAATAATATTAATAAAAGTATTGAATGTCATAACTTGTTTTTATTTTTTTTTAACTTTTGGATTTATAGCATTTTTTATAAAATAAATATATTTATGAAACAGTGATAATTAAATTTTGATTATTCTATGAATTACTACTGGAACCAGGTGTTGGCTCTGTACTTTTTTGTTTCTTTTTTTCAACATGACCATGGCAATGTTCGCAATCTGAATCTTCTTCTGATGAACTCTCTCCGAATGCTTTCGGCTTCACGTATATGCAGCAACATTTTGATTTTTTCTTATTAAGGTGCTCATTATCAACAGTAGTTTCTGTCCATTTAACTTTTTTCCCTTTTTTTGGTTTTCGACAGCGAAGTATCAAAGTTGGCTGTTCCTGGAAGAAAATAAATAATTCTTTTTCTAGAAGAAAAATTCTAAATCAACCTTTATTTCTCCTTACTGTGTTTTCATTATCTGTAACTGTTGTTGTGATTGTTGCTGATGCTGCTGTTTCTATTCTCGTTTGTCCTTCACTCATTATTCTGCTCACTTATTAATTTCCTTGAATTTGATACAAAATTATAAATTTTTCTCTTCAATAAACAAACAAACTTTGTTTTAAAATAGGTTGCAACTTTTAAAATTCATTGCAGTTAAAATTTTTTTCAAAATTTTTTTCAAAATTTTCTATAGAGATGTTTAAATTAAAATCTATAATAAAATGATTGATTACTTACCATAGATAATTTAGAAATTTTAATGCACTGATAATATAAGACATTATTCAGAAGTCAAAATTTTGAATGATTTAAAGAAGCATCGTAGTAGATCAAAGAAAAGGGAACATTTTGAATGTAGATGATTTTGATTTCCTTTTCAGAATTATTGTGCTATATATAATATCAAAATATACTTATGAATGCATCAATATAACGTAATTAAATAATGATTTTTTCATATTAAAACTGTCACTCTTTTAAAACTTTTTTAAATTACATCTCAATAATTCAAAGTACACTCTGTTTGACATGTATCACATCGTGTCTTTTTTGGTGTAAATTTTTTTAGATCTCATTTTTTCTCCACCGAACATTTCATTTAAAATCTTTGCTTTAAAACTTTATCATAGACAATAAATAATGGCGTTAGCTATTCGATTTGCAAAGCAATCAACTGACAAGTTGTCACCGATCTTGAGAAGAGTAAGTGTTGATTTTATGAAAAAATTTGTTAGATAACTATTTTCTCGAGTCCTTCAAGTATTTGCGATTTATTTATATTCACCATTTTACTGTAATTTGTTGTTACTTTTATAATGTCATAAGTTTAAGGGATAATATAATTTATTTCAAGTGTCAAATAAATTTAGATCACATCTGTTAATTAAAATATCATGCCATAATGTGTAAACTAAAAGAATTCATAATAGAATTTTGGCTTTTTAGAACTTTTGCTCTGCATACGAATTGCAACACAAGAATCCGATACAAAAACGAATTGCTGCAATTCCAAAGGCTCAAGTAAGTTTTGGCTTAAATAATACTATTTTCATGGAATAATTATAATACTTCTTTCGTAGTATGGAGGCAGAAATACTGTCACTATGCTCCCTGGTGGCGGCATTGGATTAGAGCTCTCAAATTGTAAAACCATTGTTATCCACATTATTATCTTTTGTTGTATTGATAAAATAATTTATTTTAGATGTTCGAGAGATTTTCCGCTATGCAGGTGTTCCTGTTGATTTTGAAGTTGTTGACATCGATCCAAATAGCGAAACCAATGATGATTTAGATTATGCAATTACATCAATTAAACGTAATGGCGTTGCAATCAAGGGAAATATTGAAACAAAAAGCGAAGCAACTGGAATTATTTCAAGAAATGTGGCATTGCGAAATGAGTTAGATTTATTTGTCAATGTATTGCATTGCAAATCATATCCCGGTGTGAGATCTCATCATAAAAACATCGATCTAATCGTTGTCCGTCAAAATACTGAAGGTGAGTATGCAATGTTGGAACACGAGTCAGTGAAAGGTGTCGTTGAGTCGTTGAAAATTATAACTGTGGAAGCTAGTGAAAGATTGAGTCGATTTGCGTTTGAATATGCTCGTAAAAATGGTCGCAAGAAGGTGACAACTATTCATAAAGCTAACATCATGAAGCTCTCTGATGGATGTTTCCTTGAAACTTCAAAGCGTATTGCCAAAGAATATCCAGATATTCAACACGATAACATGATTATTGACAATACATGTATGCAGTTGGTTGCAAAGCCTCAGCAATTTGATGTTCTTTTGACAACTAACTTGTATGGATCAATTTGCACAAACGTAATTTGTGGATTAGTTGGAGGAGCTGGTTTATACAGCGGACGAAACTATGGTGACCACTATGCTGTTTTTGAGCCAGGCACACGTAACACTGGAAGCTCAATTGCTGGAAAGAACATCTGCAATCCTTTCGCAATGCTCAATGCAAGTGTTGACATGTTGAATCATCTTGGTCATACTCAACATGCAAATGCCATCTCTGCAGCCATATACGAGACAATTGTCAATGATAAAATTCATACAGCAGGTAGATTAACTGAAAATATTTTAATTTATTGAAAATGTTTAAGATTTATTTTATTTTAGATCTCGGAGGAACTGCATCTTCAACTGATTGCATCCAGAATGTAATGAAGCATCTTGCTGCTGGACAAGTCTCGTGGTAAGTTTTCTGTTTTGATTCTTAAGGTTGTGAGTTTTAATTAACCATAATATAAACATTTGTTTGTTCTGTGACAGGCATGGTGTAGCTAATTAATTTAATGAGTTTATCTAGTGTGGTGCATTTAACTGATTCTTAAGCTTACAAATCAGCTTTATCAAAATGCATGCATAAATATTACTAATTATGAAAGAGTCTTAATAATACGATAACAATAACGATATAATGAAAATGAAAATATTGACTATTTATAAATTATTTTGTATTAAGGAAATTAGCTCTTGATTCGGAAGAAGATGAATCTGACTTCACATTCTGGCGATTTGCTTAGTTAAGATTTTTGAATGCATATTGTGAGTTTTGAAAATGCTTCACGTTTCTGTGTGTTCATATTGCATAGTATCATGAAAGCGCAAAAAGAACAACATTTAAAATCTTAAAAAAGCAAACATTAAAATGTGCTAACAAGCCTTTCCTAATTGGTAAATAAGTTGATGTGAAGATTGGGACAAAACATTTGTAAGATTTAATTAGTAATCATCGTTAATCCTTTGTCGCAATTACACATGTACTAAATTTATTCCACTTAATTTCATTTTAAAATTTAAAAAAACATCTTACGAATTCTCTGTAACTTCCGATTCTCATGTATTATCTATTCTCAATTTTCTTATTTCAGATTTAAAATAATGAAAATTAATAATTTATTATTTATTGTTAATTCATGAAATAAAGAAGAATTAAAAAAGACACGAAGAGAAATGAATGATTTAACGTATTTTAAATTTTTTTCAAGTTTAGAGCTTTGAGCTTTTTACTCTCTCGCTCATGCAACAATACTCGTTTCAGCATAATTTTATTTTTCATTTTCAGTATTCGAGAGGAATTAAAGTTGTTTAGTTGCTGCACCTCAACGCTCGTTGTTAAATTTTTTTTCTTCGCAGTTTGTTTTGAATTACTTCTTTAAGCTAAACGAATGTAGTAATGTGTGTCAAATAAGCAACAATGCATAAAATAAATATGCATTAAACGATAGAAAAAGATGCAATTTTAGATTTGTTGCACATAAAAAGTATTGTTGCTTTTGTTATTAAAGGTGAAAATGGCAATATAATAATAATTATTAAAATATACAATTATTTGGCAACATCGTGTGATTTTGTAATAATTGAGCAGCAAGAAAGAGGAAAAAAAGAGCCAAATGAAATTCATCATTACTGTGTACATGTGTGTAATTGAAGAGTAAAAAGTGTTGGTCCATAAGTGCCTCAAGTGGTGTTTTTCTACCTAATTACATAGTTTATGGAAAAAATCGTTTTATCAGAAATTAATTAAATTGGAAACAGCTCTCTCAACAATTGCATTCAATGCAAATAAATAAACAAATACAAATGTTTCTATTGTGTTTTTTACTTGGTGAATAGCAAGAACATGTAGTAGTAGTGAATAAAAGTAACTTTTAATGATGAGTATAGAGCCATGAGAATTCAAAAGGCCATTGAAAAAATTTTACAATTGAATGAGAAACGTACAGCAGAAAAAATATCTCAAAAGCCAAAATGTAGACAATAACAAGAGCCAGTGGAAAAGCATTTTATGAAACCCCATGAAATGAAATCTAATAAATCATTAAAAATGAAAATTTTTATGGTAATGTTCATCATCGGACTATGCTATTATAATATCAATGCAAATACAGTTCTTGATGCAACAAATGGCACCATTAGCAATAATCATTCATCACTAGTAGCCATCACAAATGACATACCAAAAGGTAAATGAATGTGTGTTTTTTTGTGAATTTAATAAAAGTATAGAGAGAGAGAGAGGAGAATATGAAAAGTTAACGATCGAGCTCAATCGCATGCTTTCCCATCTGAATGGAGAAGAAAAAAAACACAAAATTTACCACAAGCAATTATAAAAGTTCGTTTTGTATTCACACATTGAAATCAAAATATACAGCAAACGAAAAAAAAACTTGCACGTTTTGTGTATTAAAAAATAAGTAATTTTACATTTATCTTCCATACAAGGCTCCCCTAACGTCAAGTGATGTGTGAACATGAACAGCAGTGAACTTTTATACTCATTTGCTTTTATATAACCGGTTGATTTATAAAATATAAATAAAAAAACGAAAATCATATGCTTATGCACATCAGAGATCTACCGTATTTATTTTTTTTTGTAGTGTCATTCATTCATTATTTAATTTTAAATTGTTAATTACTCACTGCTGGCAAAAATATCAGCTTTTCATGAAAAATAAATCTCATGCAAATAATTATTTGAAGTGACGTTTAAAATCTTTTTATGCTTGCAACTTTTTTTATTTATTGTGAGAAAAATTATTGCTCCGTATAGCAACTGACTGACTGCCTGCCTCAACGACTTTGTCTTAGAAAGAGAAAGTATAAAGAGAAACTTTTTAATACAAGTACGAGTACGATACAGAAAAAAATCTTTGCTTCCGTAAATTTTTGTTAATAATGATCGAAGGCAATTAAGTTTTTCAAATGTTTTTTATTATGAATTTTTGTTGGCATATTTGTTTTCGATATCAAAAAATATTTTCTTGTTGCCCACTGTCCGAAAAGCACATTAATTCCAATGGTAATTGAAAATAAAAATTATAAATAGCGTAGATGAGATTTTTATGAGTTTCACAGCATTTCAATGTTGATTATTATTGTTGATAACTCAATTGCGTGTCTAATCTTCTCCTTCACATGATGCCTCCTCATTATTCATAATGACTTTCAATAATTTTATTTCCAGTTGCGACATTACCTGATGAAAAGAAAGAACAGAATTCACCGAAACATGAAGAACAAAAGAAACAACATCCCGTTTGGAATGGCCATCGACGAAGAACAACACATCAATGGAAGTCGAAAGTGAATGACGATGATTGTGAGAGAGATTGCAAAATTGTAAATAACGATGAATACTGTAAATTAAAATGTTTCCGTGATATAAAAATAATTGTCGATAAAGATGATAATGAAATGAGCACACGTGATTTGAACTTGGTGCAACTTTCGAAAGCAATGTTGAATAATATTGAGGAGTCTTCCTCTATTGATGTTATAAAAAAATCATTTAATAATACTGTTAATAATGCTAATACCAAAGAAAATTTAACTTTAAATAATAGTGTTACGAGTCGACCAACTGCAGCATCGATAACTAAAGTCAATCGACGAAAATATACGAGAACGAGCTTGCTGCCTATCAACCACACCCGACCAACTGCTTTTAGAGGAAAAGTAAGATATTCGCCAAGCAGTTTGCGTGTTCTCAATGAAGAGGATGACCCATATTTACAAGCAACTCAAAAGATTACGAGTACAAGGCGATATACAGATATTAGAAAAAGTCTACCGACTAGAAAAATTGTAATTCCAAATACTACTCAATCAAAACCCAAGGAAGATGATCTTGAGATAATGGAAGTGTCAGCAGTTAAGCAATCATCAACTGAGAAAAATAAATTCTGGAAGGCGAGAAATATTGTCGCAATAAATAACTATATGCGCCGATTAAAAGATCTTTCATCTTCATCATCATTATCAACGAAAGTAAAAACGACAACAGTAAAGTTTGAGCCGCCACCATCGCCTGTAATTAAAAAAAATGTTACGCTGCTCATAAACATTCCGGATGACGCATCGCCATTGTTTCATTATGAGGAGAGTGTTGATAATTCACACGACAATAGTGATGAATACGAAAATGCGACTGAAATTTTATCAGTTGCACCGAGCGTGACAACGACAACACAAATTCCAGACATTAGTAGTTTATTTGAATTATCTACAACTCATGCAGCAGATGTAAATTTAGTATTTGAGCAGAACGAGGCACCGATTATTACATCAACGACGTTGAAAACTACAAAGAAAATATACACTACAATACCTCGCAGAAAATTAACTACACCAGCAGCTGTGACTACAGCACAAACTGCTTCAGCAACAACAACGGCAGAAACAAAGATTTTTTCAACACCTGAAATTATCTCATCAACCATTTCCTCATTTCTCAACAATGTGTCGTCAAAAAAGGACAAACATGAAGATATGATACTTCAAACATCACCTAAATCACCAAAATTCTCATCAAGTACTATCAAATACATCTTTACAAACACTAAAGTTCCTCTTATCATAGACCAAAACCAAATTCATTCAGATTTTCCACTCAGCGAAACAACAACAGCTAAAAGTCGTACTAATGTAAATGAAGTGTTCGCTGAACCACAGAAAATCAACACAACTCTCTATTATGTGCTTGGACTTTTTGCTCTCTTGCCTCTCATAATATTTGTGGCTTATGTAACGAAGCAATATTTCATTAAGAAGAAGCATAAAGAAGATGATACAGAAAATTACGGTAATGATATTCAACCTATTAGTCCCGTTGTGACGTTTGATCACTCTGATGATGGCACTTGCTCTGACGGTGAAGAATCAATCATCACTGAGAGCGGTCTTAATCGAAATAAGCTGCGATTTAAAAGTTTGCTAGGTGAAGGGAATTTTGGGCAGGTTTGGAAAGCTGAATGTGTTGATTTACCTGGTTTTACCGGAACTAAAATTGTGGCCGTCAAAACAGAACGTTCAATAAATCGTTCTACTGGCGGTTTGAAAGCTGAATGTGAAATAATGCGAAAATTAGGCACTCATCAGAATGTTGTTAAATTAATTGCTGGATGTACTTCTAAAGGTAATTCATTAATAATAAATTTTTTTTAAAAATTAACACCATTGTTATTTTTTTTAATGTATAGAGCCACATTTACTAATAATGGAATTTGCAATGAGAGGGAGATTGTTGTCACTTCTTCGGACTGCACGAAGTGTATTAAGTCCAAGTTACAACACGCAAAATCATCACCAAGTTGCTGCTGTCATGCCACTTTCACCTCGTCGATTAACCGGTTTCGCACTCGACATTGCAAAAGGCATGGAGTACATCTCTGAAAAAAGAGTAATGAAAGTCATCACAGTTAATTTAAAATTAGCTCCACTAATGCGCATAATAATTTTACTTTCAGATTGTGCACTGTGATTTAGCTGCACGTAACATTCTACTCGATCATAATGGTGTTTGCAAAATTTGCGATTTTGGAATGTCCATTGATTTGGACAAAATTAAAACGAATGAAAGTCAAATGAAAATACCAAGAGTGTCAACTCATCAAAGCAATTTTAAATTTGACATGACAACACGAGTGTTTGGAGGTTTAAAGAATTATGCATTCTCGAAATCACGAAATAGTAACAATAATGCAAACTTTGATTTCAAAAGTCGCGCAGCATTGCCAGTACGTTGGATGGCTCCAGAGGCTCTTAAATTTCATATTTATTCTGTTGAAACAGATGTCTATGCGTACGGAATTTTAGCATGGGAGATTGCAAGTTTCGGTAAGAAAGACATAAATTATGTAACGCTCTTTCGAGAAAAATGATTACAGCGTGTACTATTGCTATTTATTTCTTTTGTGTTCATAGGAATTACACCTTATCCAACACTTAGTGGTAGACAAGTGATTAGAGGCGTTATGAACGGTCTACGGCCAGAAATACCGCCCAATTGTAATGAGAATTTGGTAAATGTTATGCAACAATGCTGGCATAAAGATTCAACATTGCGGCCCACATTTTCTGACATCAAAAAATCACTTTCGGCTGCACTTTCAAGTTGGCAAGAAGATGCTGGTTCTGCACATACTGAATATTTAGATGTGTCAGGTTTCAGCGAAGATTATGAAAATGGAATGATTTATTTTAATCGGAGAATATCCGAATTTGAATGTGAAATTTAATAAAATGTACCTATTATATGTTAAACAATATTCACAAACTTGTTCATATTTTAATGACTGTGGAATGATATTTTATAAAAATTTACAGATATAAAGATCAACTAAATATAAATAACTTTATTATTGCACTTTAATTTTATTTTATTGCACAAAACTGAAATCTGAATCTGCTCCTACATCTTCAACTTCTTCACCGATTCTTCGTTCATCTTCATTATCGCTTTCATGTAGGGAGCTATTTTGATCATCAGATGAGTATATTGTTATGTTAATTAAGTCTTCATAATTTTTATTATTCATAAACGATGTTTCAATTGATGATTTAGGAATTGGTGGAGGCGGGACTAAAGGACGAGTTTTAAAGTTCTTCACTTTTCTTTCATTTACTTCTCTCGTCTGTTTGCTTTTCGATAAATTTTCACTATTATTAAGTGACTCTGAACTTAAATATCCACTATCGTGAACATGAACAATGTTTAATTTTCTAATTAAGTTCTTCACTTTTCCTTGCTCAATTTCTGTAGCTGCAATTGTTTTGATATTTTTGCTATCATCATTCTCTTCTTCATGCTTCTTAAATGCCATGCCAACAAATCGTTTCCACGTTTTTCTCATGTTCTCATTAAATGCATCAGAAAATTTAGGAGATGAATCTTGAATTTTCACATGATTGATTGTTTTTATTATCGAATTGCGATTGTGATAATCATTAGGAAAGTCCATGCTTATGAATTTCCTTTCCATCTCAATATCTGACCCAAACGGAATCGGAGCGGAAACGAGAGATTTCTTAAAACTGTGCTCATCCATTGTCTTTTTGTGCGGTATCTCATGAAAAGATTTCTTGAAGCTCGATGAGATTACATCAGGCGGAATTGATTTATTATTGAAGTTTTGAGATTTTGTATTGCTAATTTTATGGCTGTTTGGAAGTTTTTTCAATGAAGCTTCACCGCTGTTTCGTTGACGCTTTGATTGACGAAAATTAAGCGTTAGAAATGACCCCTTGTCCTCATAAACATCAAAGCTTTCGTTTGTTTTCTTCTCTTGTTGCTTTGCCTTGTAACGAATTATTTTATCAATTTTCGCATGTCTATCAAGTGTATCAGGCTCAAAGTCATCACTATCTGTTGATGAAGAGGCATCATTGTTCTCATCCGGGCTGATTGCTTCAAGTTCTATTGTCATACTACCTTCACTAGGTGTGTTGTATTTAATTTTTGTTTTTCTCATTTGTTTGTCAATTTCCCGCTCTTTTCTAATTGTGTCCGTGTCTTTCCGAAACCCCTCCTCTGTATCATACAAAGCATTGCGAATTTCAA
This sequence comes from Polypedilum pembai, assembly GCA_014622435.1. Taxonomy (NCBI): domain Eukaryota; kingdom Metazoa; phylum Arthropoda; class Insecta; order Diptera; family Chironomidae; genus Polypedilum; species Polypedilum pembai. Next base: position 25,707 of record JACWBX010001301.1, read on the forward strand.
CTTCCTCTTCCATAGGAAGAGCAGATGAAGGACTTGGCTGTGAGCTACTAATGTCACTTCTGCTTGTTGGCGTTGAACTGTTACGCTTTTTCAATGTGTTTAATCTTTCAAGACTATCAGTTTCATAGTCAACAACCAAATATGCAGGACTTTTCCTTGAATATATCGGTGAATCAGGTTGGTATTGTTTTACATTACGAATATAATTGCGACCATATGTATAGTAATCAGGAGTTGGTACAAATGGAGCGAAAGAAACTCCATCATATCTTTTAAATTTTGTCATTTCATATTCACTCGAGTAATAGTCTGGTGTTGGTGATTCATCGATAATTTTGTTATTTTTCTTTTCCATTTCGATCGCTTCATAAATCATATCTGGCATTTTATTTACACTGTGTTTATTGATAATTGGACTTTTTATAGGATTACTATATTGATCAAGAACTTCTGGTTTACGCTTTACAACAGCACTGTATGCTTTAGCTGATGATTCAGGCTCTTGATCCATACGAAATTTTGGATTGTTATAAATTTCGTGTGTTGCTGTTTCTAATTTATCACCTACATCAGATTCATTTTCTTTCTTTCCTTCAAAGGCATTAACTTTATCACGAACAAAATTTTGTGAATAAATCATTTCTTTGATATTTTTCTTAAGACTGTGTGAAACAATTTTGGGAATTGAATCACTATCGAAAATTGTGTCATCAACATTCTTTCGATCTCGTTGTACAAAAATATTTTTCTCTTTGACAAATCCTTTGACTATCGCTATTTCTTCCTTAACACTCTTTGATGAAGTCGATGGTGATGGTGAAGCTATGCGTTCTCTGATACTTTCAATTCTCGATGATGTAGAAGAAGCTTGACTCTCACTTATAAGTGGTCGTTTGTCATCAATTTTTCCCGCGTAAATTACACTATCTGAAGTTTCGTTTGATGATGTTGAAACATTTTCTAGCCATTTTTGTATTATGTTGTTCTTGTCACCACAATTTGTGCATCGTTTGAGATTAGGTTTTGCAAGATTGTTATTATTTTTACTCATACATCCTGGACAACCTGCACAACTATCTTTAGCTGTATTTATTTGTGAACTTTGTGCACTCTTTTTGCTGTGAAGTGTGTTGTTTTGCGAATTTGTCTCTGATTTTTCGTTTTGTGAATCCTCTTCAGAAATATAATTTAGCGTGGGATGAAACTTTTTTGCTGACATTTTATTTTTTGCCATCGATATGACTTCTCTGATTTTTGTCAAAAACTCAATTGCTGCAGGTGGTGGTGATGCTAAAAGTTCTGGTTCAAAATAAGCTGGATTAAAATAAAGTTTTCTTCTTGGCGGTCCATTTTGATATGATCGACTGTGATCATCTTTATTTTCAGAAACCTCGGTTATAGAGACTGGCAAACATTCATTGTCCAAATTTGTTGGTGATTGTCGATCCAAATCGATTTCATCTCTCTGCCCTTCATCTTCATCAACAGATGAATCACTCACAAATGCATTGTTCTCATTAAAACTCATAAAATGACTAACGAGAGGATTGCTTTTGATGATGTTTGCTTGATTACCCTCAATAAAATCAATTGGCGGTGTTAATAGTGAGCTCTGACGAAAACTCTGATGACGAATGTCGACATCTATAGATTTAAATTTAGATAATTATTAAATTTCAAATGAAATAAAAATTAAATTTACCTCCTCGAGTAAAATTTTTATCGCTCTCATTGGAATTGCTCCCACTGCCATTTACATTGTCTTTTTTTCGTTTTAAGTAAATGTAAAGAGCAACTGAAGCAATGTACATGAGCCCTAGGCAAAAGCTACTGATCGCTATGATCAAGTACTCATTTGTTGAAAATTGTTCTTTATTGCCACTGCCCTTGCCGTTGTCAACATTTGATTCCAATGCAAATTGTACTTCTGTTATATCTGAATAAAATGTAAAAAAAAATTAACTCATTCACGTATCGAATGGTTTTTTTTCATATAGCTAATGAAAGAGATACTTACTGCTTGTAAATTTTAGTAGATTACCAGAGACGCGAAAAGAAATGCACGGAGACAGGTTTTTAATATTAACGGTTTCTTCGGCATCATTCTTAAAACCAGCAGAATCATTCCAACATGCTAATCGTAGAATCACGAGTCGGCCTTGTAACAGAGAACGATATGTGGTGTCTCCAGACCATTGCAGAAATGTCCTATTTTTGTCTAAAAATAACCTGATTGGAAATGAGAATAATGTGTTACTCAATCTTGCTTCTCCAGTTAGAATGTTGCATTTTTACCTAAATGGAATATCGTTTGAGTTAAAAGAATTCTTGACATCACTCCAACCATGCTGCGTCATGTAATTTGCACTCACGATGACACACTTATTATCTGTGTGTAAATAAAAATAACATAATGAATATAATTTAAGTACTAATGCTTGCGTCTTATGAAAAGAAAGTAAATGAATGAGAGCTCTATCAAAAAATCCACTCAGCTTGAGTGAAAACAGTCCTAAACTCTTAATAAGATTTTCATCGCTCTCTCAATAAAGTTCCATAGTGTATTAGTGTACTTACCGTTCGAAAAAAATAACTCTTTATTTGGATAGACAATTTGACCTTGTAATGGTAAAAATACAGATGGAATTCTTTCAATTGTATCCAATGCTGTAAGACTGCTCACGAACGGTATTAGAGAGCATTCTAATTGAATTAAATTAAGTTAATTGTATTATTTTAAAATTCTTATTTTCGTTTTATCTTCATTTTAAATCACCTTTGATGTTATCCACACAAATGCCGAAATCTTCTCGATATGTTTTCATTCGACTATCGCACTGACATTTGCACTCATTCTCATTCATTGTTTTTGATTCTTTCATTTTGAAAGCAGTTCCATTGGCCATTTTTTGACATGTGTATTGATTGCATGTAGCAACATCTTTAATTACTAAAATGTCACCTTTTTGATGTCTTGTGATGTTTACAAAATTTGATATGGAATTATCGATACTTGCGGCAAATATTTTTTGCATTGCAATCAATAATATAAATATAATTTCCATTTTCTAATTTAGATGAAAGATAATAAGCAAGAATATGCTTTTGCGCAATTTACAACAATCCAATTAAATTACACGATTTTACTTCGCAAGTGTAAAACTTGATTAAAAAGCTGTTATTGCACGTCTTTTCACCTAAATTTTAAGATTAGTTTGTGACACACTCAAAAGCTCTCTAATTGAGTGTCCAAATTATGTATGTCTCTCTATTTCTTTTGATGAGCAACAATTCGCAGATTAATTCACTGTGAAAAAAAAGAAAAAGAAATTTATCATTGTTTTCTTTCTTATTTAACTTTGCTGAGACATATATTTAAAAGACTATGGTAAATTATACTTTTCTGTGGTCCACGAAACCAACAGACATTAAAGAAAAACGAAATTGCTTCAACATTTTATATTTTCATCATATTTAGCAAATCACTCTACGCAGATTGATAAATAATCAATCAATGTTCTATTTGTTTCAATTCAACAGGTTTGATCTAATTGAGAATCTTTTTCGCTTCCATTTAGTGTTTTATGAAAAAAGAGTAATCTTTTACGGCATCAAGTTTCCACTTAAAGCTTCATATTTTCCCATCTTCTATGATTGACCCGTTGACCGTTATATTACGGCATAAAGCAATTCTGCGATTCTTATGATCAAATGCAACATTTTCATTACTCTATTTTACTCACTTTTTACTTTTTTTCGATATTTAGATCGAAGTTACACAAATATTTCTTATATATATTTTCTTAGACGATTTATATTAAAATTAACATGAGCGAGAGAAAAATATAGTAAGTAATTAGAAAATAAAATTCAAATTAATTAGTGCAAATAAAAAGATCAATTTACACACTTAAAACGACACGAAATTTATCTTAAACTACTTGAGCAAATTAGTCAACCACTTTACACTTCATTTTTGTCAAGACTGTCACTCTTTTATGTTAACAATATGATTATTCACGCACATTGTTTAGAAGAAAGTGGAATTTTAGACTTTTCTAAAGCATAAATTGCGATTTAATATATTTTAGTGTTAAGATCAGAAATACTACTGAAGAAGAGAAATCTTTTAACTTGTGTGATACGAAAAAAAGAAGGTACCGTTTGCAAATCAACAGTTAGGCAGTGGTGAAAAAATTTCAAATCTCATTCACTCACCACACAATGGCGTACTATTTGGATAACAAGTGCAAACTGCCCCGCTGAAACAAGAAAAAACAAACTAAAGGTTACCCCGCTGATCTAATTTTTACACTTTTGAGGGAAAAAATTTTTCAAACAAAATTTTATTGTTTAAGGAAAATTTTTTAGAAGGCAAAAACAAATTGAAATTAAGGAATAATGTGGCTTCGATCTGACAAACGTGAACTGCGAATACGAAATAGAAACTGCATTCAGCCAAAAACGAAGTTTCTGAATGCCCATCGACGAAAAAAGAAACGAGCCAAAAATCAATATTCAAAAATAATAAGTTTAATGAAAAATGAGAAGGAAGCAGCATCAGTTTCGGTGGCACAGCAGTATTGTAGTGTTAATAAAAACATATTTTACAAAAGTGTTGACGAAATTTCATATGATCTCAATAATTCAACGGAGGAGCTTGACTTTAGCAGTTCGGAGCAATATCAATATGATTTTGACGCCAACAGCTCTGAATTGCTTATAAATAGTGAGTATTGACATGCAAGACACTCAATTGTGCAAATCTAAACAGCTTTTTGTTCTAATGCATTATAGCTTCGGCGTACATAGAGGGCAGTTGCAATACGAAAACTTTATGCTTGTATGAAACAGTTGAAACGGAGGAAGAAGAAGAGGAAACTGAAGAATTTTTAAGTGAAGTTGAAAATAATAATTTTAATCTAACATTTATCAATCAGGCTCAACCTGACGCACAATATGCCACTTGTTCAAGTCTTAGTTACAACCATCAGTACAACAAAAATTATGAGGAGGTAAATTGGAAATTTGTGAAATTTGCGTCTAATAAAAAAATAAAAAATTCTTTTATTTTACAGGAATGTCAAGAATCAAAACATGAAGAACAACATGATGTCGCACTAGAATTCGATCCATACTCATTTATAAAAAATCTTCCACCACTCTCTGAAGTTAGAAGCAAATGCCCCTTTGCCCTTCCGATTCGTACTAGAAGCTCAAAGAATTTTACACTGGTTCTAGATTTAGATGAAACACTCGTACATTGCAGCCTACAAGAACTCAAAGATGCAAATTTTAATTTTCCCGTCTTTTTTCAAGTAAGTTTAAAATAATAATTTTATTAAAAAAATTTGAATTGCTAATGAATTTTTGATGAATTTTAGGACTGCAAATATACAGTTTTTGTGAGAACAAGGCCGTACTTTAGAGAATTTCTTGAACGAGTTTCAAAAACATTTGAAGTTATACTATTTACAGCATCGAAAAGAATTTATGCAGATAAACTACTGAATTTGTTAGATCCTGATCGAAAATGGATAAAGTATGCCTAATATGTTATAAAGAAATTATAAAATAATTTAATATTATTCCTAGATATCGACTTTTTCGTGAGCATTGTTTACTGGTTAATGGAAATTATGTTAAGGATCTCAATATTCTCGGGCGGGATCTATCGAGAACTATCATTATAGATAACTCACCACAAGCATTTGGATATCAATTGGAAAATGGAATACCTATTCAGGTAAACTCTATATGATAAGCTTTACATGTAGAAATGTTTAGAAATATTATTAATTTTACAGAGTTGGTTTTTTGATCAAGACGATTGTGAGTTGTTAAAAATCTTGCCTTTTCTTGAACGTTTAGCTGAATTGGTAAGTTTATAAATCTCTTTTAAAGCATTATTTTAATTTTTTCAAATTTTTACAGAACGAAGATGTTAGACCACACATCCGAGAAAAGTATCGTTTATTTTCTTACCTTCCACCCGATTAATTTGAGTTTCATTGTTTTAAAATACTGACTTTAAAATGTTAAGATTATGTACAGATAAAGAAAATATAGAGAAAATGTTCATTTTAATTATCTGTAAATGTTTGTTTTCTTATTACGCACTATTAAAATTTTACAGAAATTTATATCTAGGGCTTTAAATTTTGACATTATAAACAATTAATCACAGAGCACGACAAACAGCTTTCGACAGCTCATTTTTGGCAAACTATATCTTCATTAAACTATAGAGAGATATAATAATCAATTCTCTACGCACTTTTATCTAACACTTCACATTTCAATAAGATTTTTTTCCATGATTGAATGAGTATTTCATTATTCACATAACAACTTAATTTTGCAATTTAACAATCTATCTTGAATCTTTTGAGATTTTTGCAGAAATTTTTAAAATTTTTATTAGAATTTTAATTTAAATTGAGCTTTAAGAAATTAACGCTACATATTGTTATTTCGTTTCATTAATTTTTCTAACTTTAACATAAGAGTAAAAGATTCAGAGTTTAGCAAAATATTGTTTGCTTCAAGAAAATAGAGATAAAAATAAGTTCATAGATCTATGAAAAATTTCACCAACTGTAGCATGAAATGTGTTTGATATCTATCAAAAAATCATTAATAATAAAGACTAAAAATAAGGAACAAGCATAAAATTTAATTAGCAACCTCAAGTGAATTGAAACACAGAAACGCACGGGGTGTGAAAACCATTTCTTTTTTCGGGTATAAATATTGTGCATTATCAGCTATTGCCATTAGTAAGTTTTTGAATTTTCCACTTGAAGCATTTTAAGTTGAGCAGTACTCTATTGTTTGTAAATTATGGCATTTTTTAAGGCAAGCGAAGAAATTTACATTAAATTTAAAGTTAAGTTGATAGAAATAAAACTTTTCTTTGACAGGTTCTTTCATTTATTGCTCTTTCATCATCACTTGTCAGTGCAGAATATGATGAACACTCAGGAATTGGTTATAGCTTTGCTAAATTTAGTGGACCAGTCAGTGGTATGTGAAAAGAATTTTTTAATTTTTCTAATAAATTAAATTCTTTTATTATTAAATAAAAATTTAAGGACCAGCAAAAGAAATTGTAACACTTGATAAACATCAAGGACAGAGTGTAGATTACATCTCAAAACCAGACTATCAATTTGAATATGGTGTTGAAGATCCAAAGTCACAAGTTTCACAATTTAGAAAGGAAAGTCGTAATGACGATGCCGTTGTTGGCGAGTATTCTTATACTGATCCACTTGGACACTTGAGAACAGTGAAATACACAGCTGACAAACTTCATGGTTTTCGAGCTGAAATCTACATTGATGGAAAATTAGAGCAACCTCATGTTCCACAAGTATCGCAACAGCAAAGTCATCATCATCAGCACAATCATAATAAACATCAAGGCGACGCACCAAACGAAGACATTTCAGAAGGTTACGACAGTGGCGAGTACAACGATTATTGATTTTAGTGACATTGTTTTCACAAAATTACCTCATTGATACTCTTAATATATATCTTAGGTAGTTAGTTACTTATTAATAATTGTTTTTATCGCATGTGAAAAAGACTTCATAATAAATGAGCATGTTATTGTGATATTTTTAATACTAAATTAATAAAATAATCTTGGTAGAAAAGTACATTGTTTCATTTATAGAAAATACTTTCACGCTTAACACTATCTATTTACTTCCGATAAGAAAAAGAAAGAAGTGATCGTGCAACTTGGCGATAAACAGCATTTTTATTCGAGCTTAAAAAACATTTCTTTTTATTGTTAACATTCAACTATCTTTTACTATAACCAGCAATGATGAGCGCAAAAATGTTTTTGACTAAAGAGAGTTCTGAAATTTAAATTATTGGAACTTTTTTATTTTGTTAAAGTCAAAGGTCAATTAAAAACAACTTTCAATTTTTAATATTTTCTGCATTTTTATTAAAATGAGCTTTTTGCATGATTTGAAGTAACATTGAATAAATGACAAAATTGCATAATAGCTCGAAGAGCATGGATCATTTTCTATGAAAGAAATGGTTAATTCAGAAAACACAATAAAATAAAAATAATTCAATTTATGCAGTAAGCTCATTCACTCTCCATTTTAGTATGCAATCATACATTTCATTCCAAATTGAGAGACGACATTTAATACTCGAATCTTTAAACTCGAGAGTCTTGATATAGTTATTTAAACTAACTCAGCCTTTTTGTATTGCATTGTTTTCATTTAATGTAATTGAACGATTTTGACAATCTTCACAGTTGCTGCCGTCGTTGCTTTTTGTATTTGAGCATGAAATGTCGATTTTAACTGTTATTTTAGTATCGCGTCTCTCGATCAATTTTGCACGATAATTACAATTCTTTCAATAAAGAACCATTGCTGGAAGTTGTTTATATTCTGAGCATTGTTTGGAAGTTTCTCTCTAAGTGCAACTCAAGGTTGTTTATGTTTTTTTTATTTCAATTTTTCTGAAGATGAATATATCGTGAGCAATGATTAAGACACACAATTGCTCCAAAATGAATGGCGATTTCGCATGTCTGTTACTTTTTGATGAAATATAGGAAGTTTTATTAATATTTATAATAAACGTAAATAATTATATGGACCTACCATCTATTTACAAACATCTAGTTGTGCAAAATTAAATATTTTGAATAAATTGGCTCTAATTTATTTCTTAATTACGAATGTGAACAAACATAGCTGCAGTGAACTCCCAACAAGGAATCGAAATTCCATATAAGAAGCGAAACTTCTCGCAAAACCTTACCTGAAATGAGAATCTAATGCACTTTCTTGTTGTTTTAAGATGATTATTAAATAACGCAATCTTTCTCTCATATGCGAACACATGCATGCGAATTCTCTTGAGAAGTTTATTAGAGAAATAATTGAACTCGATTCACTTGTCCACGTATAGCAGCAGCAGTAGTAGCATAATTGCATTGACAAACATGTTTGATTGAAACATTTAAGCAACACGCATGTTGAACCATGAGCAGTTCACTTTGAATTGCTCTATTATTTTTGATTTATAAATTTACAGAGATAATAAATGAGATATACAAACTCCATTATGAAATTTTGCACGCCAATAAACTAATCGAGTGCATTAATGAATGTCTTTATTCTCCCATTGCTTTTTATTGTTTCTGTTGAATCAAAGAAACTTTGTTAATTATGTTTTTCTTCATTCACAAGCAGGGGTCATTTAATTTTTCAATATTAGCTAAAAATGCTGCTTCTTGTTCCCATTTATTGTTGCAATTTTTGTGTTAAATTGATACTCAATGTGATTGAGGTCCTATTAAACTGGTATTGCATTGCGTTACGCTACAGTAATATCTGGCTTATCACACTCACATACGAACGTATCGTATCAATGATTTTGGCTTAAGGCTGTCACACAGATTCGTGGAACATTTATTGAATTTTGTAAACTCATATTAAGAGAAACACTTGCGCAAAAAAATGATTCGCAAAATGTTGCTTTGTGCTTGTGCAACATAAACAATAAAATTTTTTCATAAAATTTCTCTATATAGAAGGTTCAATTTAGCTAAAAAAATTCAGGATAGAACATTGAAATAATGTTTTATTCTTCAAAGGTTATAAGAAACCTAAATTCTAATAATCAAAGAATTTCTTAAAAGGTTTTGTTTAAATTTTAATGTGACATGAAATGGTCTGAAAAATTTCTCTTCGACTATTTATTCCCCTAATTTGTTAATTCAATGAGCTCTAACTAACTGCATTTCATGTTGAAACATTTGCAAGAGTCAAAAAAGAAATATATTTCAAAATTGGTCGCACACAGCTCATTGAAAAGAATGTTTTTCTTTCTTTCTTTCTCTCTTTCATAAGAGCGACAAAAGAGCGATACTCATATCTGTACGAAAGTACATTAATTAATATGCATTTTGCATTTAGTATAGTTGCTGATTTTTTTCCACAATGCACATTACATTGGCAGTAGGACATTATGCAATTTTGAATGTTTTTTTTTTGTTTTCTGGCATTTCACTTGATATGCACATATGATGACATAGTATACATGCCATGTCTCTAATGCATGTAACACTGTAAAAATAAAATACGACTTCAGATATGCGTTCAAAGAGGAAAATTTAGGTAAGTGATGTAGCCTATATAAATTTTTTATTTGCCTAGGTGAGTTTTACTTTGAAATTCACTTCGTGTAATGGCAAACTGACTACGAGACTTTGCCGTTTCGATTTATTGCTATTCTAAGGTTAATTCAATACTACATTAAACATTGTCGTATGAAGTTTTGTAAGTTTATAGTTGTGAAGCGAGAAAAAAAGAGTTCAATAAAGCAAAGAGGAAAATATATGATTTTTTAATGTGAGAGAGCGACCGAATGGCAGAGAGCATAGAGGGGGAGAATGAGAATTGTCTGAGCGTACCTATAGAGACTCGAATTATTGCACCACATTATACAAGTTTTGCACTATGTGTGATGTCTCTTCTATAACTACATATAAACAAAAAAATATTCGCCAGCTGATCGAAAGAGAGCTAAACAGCAGTGAAAATCTCAAATGAGAAGCCACGAACCTTTTGGGGGATCAAGTGAACGAAAACTGAACTGTATTGAACTGTGCCGTGTACCGTGTACGTACAGGCTTTTTTTCGGGAGGTATAGCGATTTGTATGTAGCCAAAGACTCGTACCACCATCAACCATCGATGCTTTACTATATAAACAAGCTCTAACTATTGGCATCGCATCAGTTCATTCTCAAACTTTACCAGTTAAACAATTCTTTGTTAGTCTTTTTCCCTTCAATCGAATTTCGTATTAATCATGAAGGTACGTGAAAGCAAAAAATAGTGAAAGAGAAATTAATTGTGTGAAATAATTTGAATTTGAATTTGAGTGAAATATCAGTGAAATAATTAAAAAATATATTCTATCAATTTTTTAGTGCTTCGTCATTGTTGCCTTGTTTGCTGCTTCAGCAATTGCTAGCCCAGTCTACGCACCATTGCCAGCATACCATGCTGCTCCAGCAATTGTTGCTCATGCACCAGTCCACAAAGTTGTTGTACCAGAACCAGTTGCTTATCCAAAATATTCTTTCAACTATGGCATCAAAGACCCACATACTGGTGATATCAAGAGTAAGTTGAAAATTTCAGAAATTCTTCATAAAAAAGTTCTAATTCTTAATAAAAACAAAAACTTCAGCACTATTTTCATCAATTGTGTTATGGAACTTTTAAATTGAAAAAGTTTTCAATTCTTAAGAATTAGAACAAATTTGATGAATTTTAAAAATCGTCTAATTTTAATGTTTGTATTTTGAAAATTAGGCCAAGCTGAAGAACGCGATGGTGATGTAGTTAAGGGACAATACTCACTCGTTGAACCAGACGGTTCAGTCCGCACAGTCGACTACACTGCTGATGACCACAATGGATTCAACGCTGTTGTTCACAAAACTGCTCCAGTTGTTGCCCATCCAGTCCCAGTCGTTAAACATGTTGCTGCACCAGTTGCCTACGCTCATGCACCACTCGTCCACGGACACCACTATTAAAAAGTTAGAACCCATTAACACCTTCCCAAACCTCCTAATTTTTTATACAATGCAAACGAAACAGTATTTAGCTTACTGATTAGTCTTAAACATAAATTCAATTCAATTATAAATAGATTTTCTCCATTTCTTCTCTTCTTTCCCTATTTAACACTACATTCTTAGACACTTGTTGTCATCATAGCAAAGAAAGAAGAAGTAGAAACAAAACTTTCTTTCAATTGCATAACGCGATATTCGCACAAAAAGAATATAGAAGGAAGAAAATTGGTGTTATTGATGAATGACACGAAGAGACAAAAAGAAGAAAGTGAAAACAATGAATTGTTTCATTCTCTTCTTTTTTCTCTCCGGCAAAGCGTGAAGATGATTAGACAACATGAAAGTGCCTAATGAAGAAAATCCATTTTTCTTGAATTCTTTTTTAATGTGATAATATGTTATTTATAATGAAAATTTGCTCTTTATCTAATTTCTCTTTATTCTAATCCGCACACACGCACATAAATCTTTTCAATTACAATCAATGCTATCGAAAACAAAACCCTGCTCAGTGAGATGTCACGTGAAAAAAAGCATTTTGATTATTCTGAGAAAACATACAAATTGATGATAAGTTACCAGCTATCTGTTGATAGATTCTTTCTGTCAAAGATCTAACTGATTAACTTGATCAACCATAGTTTTGTAAGAGAAATGCAAAGAAATGTTAGTATTTCTATTTTTGATGATAAGAAAATGCAAAAATATGAAAACAGAAAAAATACTGTAAATAAAAAAAGATGAAAACAAATCAAATCAATTGAAAAAAAAATGTGTGTCTGAATTTTATGCAAAAACTCTTTACCCACATTCAATCAATAGTTTCCTAGTTGGATAGGTCATAGTAAAAGAAATGTGCATGCAAGACATTAAGTCATTTCTTCGTATACACTTCAATGCTGTCGCTACAACAGTAAAGCAAGCGATTTCAACATCCAACTTGAACCAGCTGGTTTCAAAGAGAGAGAGAAAAACATACATTTAAACAACATCGACATCTAAGAGATCGCATTACTATGCTCTTTTTATTGCAGCAACACAAAAAAATATTAATGGCAAATAAAAAATAATGAGTCTCTTATTAGTTCGTTTGACCTTTTTTTTCTTGGCTTTAACTTCGCAATGATTTTTTTTGTCATCAGTGTTCATTGGATAGGGACAATCACGGTCGATTTGTTTGATTGCTTGCAAGAATCATGTTAATTTTTTGGCGTAATCTCAAATACGCTATAAACATCTTAAACCTGCACAACATGCCTTCATGTCAGTGTACCTATAGCACGAATCTATGAATTTTTGTATATAAACAACAAGGTAAGTAATATTTAATCGAAACAACGAAAAAAAATTGCATAATGAATGAGCCTAGAAGGAAAAGGTTGATCATGATTATTTCCATTAATCATCATTTGAAGAATTTAATTACATTTACCTATAGGTAAATATTTTTCTTCATTCAGCATGATTTTGTGCATATATGCAATTAATTGAGATGTGTTTTCAAGGTTGTCCACGAGAGATTTTTGAATAGCGGTTCATGACAAAATCAAGGATAGGCCATCCAATTAAATTGTATGATTTAGATAATTTTTTCTCAATTACAAAAACAACCTTGATTTCTTTCCTCTTATACTTTATTTAAAATTTCAATTATTTTTGGCGACAAAAACGGAGGTATGAATGCTTAATATTGTTTTGGCATTAACGAGCTGAGAGAATTTTGAACCCACATGAAGTTGCTGCTGTTGCTGTTTGAGTCAAGATGAGAAAAATAGGTTAACTTGCATTTTACTCAACTTGGTGTGATATAACTTGTCGATTCTACCAACGGCCAAAAATGCATTTTTTTTACGATTTTAAGCTTCTTGTGAGAATATATAGTCAGTAGGTGTCATTTCTCTCTCTCTCTTTTATAAATTTTTGCAGTCAAATATGAATGAAAGAACTGTTATTATTAGACCGTTACTTCGTCAAGTCTTAAAATCATTCAGAGGTAGAATGCAATAAATAAGCAAAAAAGGGTCCAAGTTGCGTGATTCACACTGGAACAAATTCAGATGTCTCATTAAATTTACAGCAGAAAATAAAAGACATTGTCATAATATTTCTTTCTTTTTGGGTAAGTAATGCTAGGTAACTGTATACAATTGATGTTTGCGCCCAAGATGTTTCTTTGTTTGAGCTTTTAATTATGTTTTGAGGCTTTAAAAAAGTAAAACTTTTTGTTTAGCTAAGAATTCAATTAGTTCTATGAGTCAGGAAAATAGCCAGAAGAAACTTCAACTATATAATTACAGATTCTACACAATTTTACAAAAATCACCAACATTTTGTCTTTAAGTTCATTTTTTAAAAAACCGCAAACTTCACTTGTAATTCTTCAACATTTATATCATTTGCAAAAGAAATTGAAATTTTGCAATTTAAGTGCAGCAGATGAAATTGAATGCGCTAATGCATGTCTTTTAGTCGCGTAGGAAAATATTTCTCTAGCATTTAGTTTTAATGAGTAGCTAAGCTATGTTTGCTTTCATGCTCTTTAAGATTTCGCAATAAATACATATCTGATCAATGAATGAATGAAATGCGCTCAATATGCGCCTAAGCAAACATTCTCTTTGTCTATTTTAAGTATTTCTTGCCGCGGCATTCAAGAATGTTCAACATTCAAACAACACGAAATAAACATCAAGTTGAATAAACTCAAATTTATTAATCACCGGGTTGCTTATGAACAGATTTGTTATTATATTATATGTTATTCAATGCTAATGGGTGATTACCATCGTTTGCCACACATACAGATCGTGTGATCGTGCGGTTTTGGCGCACACTCTTTCACCTTTTAATGATAGCTGACTTGAAACACAAAATAATTAAATGATTGTTGGCCAAAGAAAGGTTCTTTATTTCGCATTTTCGCAAATTACTCAACAGTGGGTTTCTTTCTTCCTTTCTCGCTTACACACAACTTAATAGTTTACTCTTCTAAAAAGATACAAAATATAAATACTTGTGGACTTTCTTCAGAACACTGTCAGTATCGCAAAATTGCTTAAAATAATCGGACAGTGTGGAAAAAACTTTTCTCCATCTTCATGGAGCATTCATTATTTGTATTTTTTGAATTGAATTAAATTACAAATAGAAATAAAAAATTTATGAAAGTGTTTAGAGGAATTTAAAGAATCTTGTACAAATTAATAAAAAGAGAAAAATGTTACGGGAAATTTTAGTAAGTTAAAAGAAATGATTAATAAGGAATTTGAAAAGCCTGTGGGTGTAATATTTAAATATGAAGGAAATAGTGCAGAGTGTTTAAATTAAGTGTTTAACTACATGAACAAAAAAAGTTTGATATTCAGCTCTATAAAAATTTATTATTTTAACTTTGGACTTGTCATAATTTTTAAATTTCAATTGTGTCTACATATGATAGTAACTTGTTTAATAAATTTCTTATTTACAATTTCTAAAAAATTTTCTTAATTTTGCTTAAGTTTCAATAAAAATTTCTCACGAACATTTCGCTATATTCAAAAAAATTTAACGTTCAAAAAAAATTTGTTTCTGTACATTCAGATTTTTATTGCAATTTTTGCAAATTATGCAACCGGTCGTACAGCAAAACAATTTAGGGAAATGTCAGATGCTGCGGCGAGACTAAGTCAAGCAGATTATCCATATTACAACATAATGGCTCCAGATGGTATGAAATTCTTTTTGTAGTCTTTTAAAAAATTAGATAAAAATTTGGTAATATAGGTCCAGGGACATATGCATTTGGATATGAGATTGAAGATTCAGTAACTGGTAACGTGCAATTCAGAGATGAAGAACGATTTAAGAATGGCACAGTCAAAGGTTCATATGGAGTTCTTTTACCTGACAATACACTTCACATTACAAGATATATTGCAGATCAATTTGGCTACCGGTAAATGAAAAAAAAACTTGAAAGCATTGATTCAATTGACCATGTTGTTCATTTTATTTACAGTGCAAGCACCGAGACAAAAAAGAAAAATGACAATGGACCATTAAAAATAGAATTGCAATTGCAATCAACAGTCTCACCACACCCCAGTGTTGTCGCTCCAGTGATTGAACATCAAATTAATAATTTAGACTCGAATTTATTGCCACAGAAATTTAATTCTAACTTAATGGATCCTCTTATGAATCAATATTATCAAGTTCCATTTTATTATCGTCAAAATCCATATGATAATACCGTAAGTACATATACGAACTCTCAGTCGACTGGTTTTCCTTTTTTCAACTGGTTTAACACAAATAATAATAACAATCAGCAATACCAAGATCAAATGCAACAGCCTCAGAGACCTATTTTGGATTTTATTAATAACATTGCCAATAATAACCCAATAACTAGCTTCTTTAATAATTTGAATCAAAACACGCAGAGTGAACAGAATATGAATCAAAATGCATTTCAGTCTTTCTTCAATAATATCAATCCATTTAATTTATTTAATAATAATAATAACAACAATAATCGACCACAGAACTCAGTGGTTCCTTCTTTGCCAATTACTCAGGGAGATTATATTGCACCAGCATCCACTACTACAACAAGTGGCTTTATTCAGCCATCTGGTCAAATTGACACATCCGTGTTTAGTAACGATCATTTCCTCAATCCAGCCACTTTCTATCCAAATAACAATCCCGCTTTCATCTCTAATACTTACCCCAACTCGCCTCTTAATATTGGCTACATGGCAGCAACTCAAAACAGACCGCTTCCTTACACTCAAACATGGCAACAGCATAACAATATTTATAGACCATATGCAAGCAATGGCTATCCTTATGAGTTCTATAATCCTTATCAACATATCACACCAATAAAATACACAACTAATCAAAACAAGAAAACTAGAACAAAGAATAAAAGAAAGAAGAACAAAAATAAAGTTGAAGTGCCATCGACAGATTCTGATTGGTTTCAAGGTTTTCTAGATAAAAGAAAAGAGGCAAGCTTGGATACAAACTCGAGACATACAAAGGATTCCGAGGAAGATGATGATATTGATTTAGACGAGTACTTTCGGTAAACTTGCCGATGCTTATTCATTTGTAATTGATATTTTTAATAACACTATTTATTATATTATTTTTATCTTTTATGAATAAAGAAATTTTTTTGATGGCAAAATGAGGCAAAAAAAAGAAGTTTCTGAGGAAATGACTTAATTTTTAATTTTTGCATGTTTTTTTTCTTTAGTTTACGCATATTTAATTGCGCTTACAACATAGTAATTCACTATCCACTCCAAATCAAGACAATCATTTTACACATTAAATATTCAAAAGTGTATGAGCGTTCACTTCATTTCATGTGATTTTTCAGCTATATTTTATGGCTTAAAATTGCATTAAAATGTTCATTATACCACTTCCGAAATGCACTCTCATTTCATTTTTTTTCTCCTCATTGAATAATAGCTATTGAGTAACTGGAATCAGACATAGAGTGAGTGAGAGAGAAAAAAAGAAATTAAAACCCATGTGCAATAAAAACACTTAATATAGTTGTTAGCCGGTGCGTCAATTCAATATTTTTCCCTTGTTATGTATTTCTTGGCTTTGTCTTCTTCTGCGCAAGAATATTCAGAGTGAGTGAGCTGTGTGTAAACGTATGTGAATATTTATTTGCACATTACATTGCACTTACTCACCTATCGTGATATAAATCTTTTTCTTCATTTTGCTTTCATTCAATCCATTGCACGAGATCTCTTGTTTTTGTTGCATGCTGCAAAAGAAAGTGATGAAAATTCTCAAGATCGAAACATAAAGTATAATAGACGATGCATGCATTATATGGTAATAACAAGAGCGATGATTTCTTATATAATTTTAATGTGACATAATTCAATAATAAGCAAGAAATTAATGCGCGCCCCAGAGAGATAGAAAAAAAAGTATTTCGCGTGAATTTCATGCTATGCAGAATTTTAATATCCATGTAAAATATTTAAAAAATTCATTAAAGTGTAAAATGGATCAGTAAAAAAATATTTTTCATACCTCATAAGTCTAAGACCATTAATAAGCATTTCTAATTCGAAACTTTATTGTCAATTTTTAAAAGATTAATTTTCTGCTGTTTCAATAATGAAATCTTTCTTTTAAGCAAAAAAATATTAAATGTGGGTTATATAAATCGTCATTATTAATAAGTACTTTAAATCATGTTTATGAAAGAGAGTAAAAACGACTTGCTGAAAATCGATTTGAATAATTTCTTTATGAAAAAAGCTAAACAATGTGCTTTTATTTAGTTGTTTAGAGAAACATTATTGTCGCATTTCTTTAATCCACAAATTAATCACAAATAGATTTTTCATAATGATTAAATTTCTTTTACACACTAAATTAGTGAAATTTTTCTATTTGTGTGGTGTTTTATAATTTTTAAACGCTTTGCATTTGCTAATGAAAACTGGAATGTCAAGAATTCATACAAATTAATTTCCAAAACCTTTTTAATTCTTGGCAAGTTTATGCAACATATCAAGATTTCAAATGCAGATAAATCAGTCACGAGAAATGTCAGAAAGAGATGCCATCGATCGGTTCTTTTGAAAGAAATGTAAAACATGGAAGGTAGTCGTGATAATTTCAAGTAGTCGCAAAGACACAATTCACGCTAGAAATTAATTGATGCCGCCTATTACTGAACCAAAACACATACATGGAAAGATAAAAACACACATAAAATGCATTTCTTTTTTTTCAGTGAAATTAAACGTTGTGACATGAATGGAATATTAGATCATTTCATTGAGTAATTATGCCGCGACAAATATGGTCACCTATATTGAACCTGACAATCTTTGCTGACATTCACACTTGCATCTCTTCCTCTTATTTTTTTCCTCTGTCTCTCTCTTATGGTCTTTGACAATGAAATATAACACGTTCAATTCGACTTATCTTTTTTTTCTTTTATGCAATATCGAAATTTACATTTATTTTAAAACTTTAATGACTATGCAAAATAGACGTATCAATTTAAGGTGATCTAAATCAAAAAAGTTTATGGTTTGAAATTGCTTTTTATTGCACATTCATCAATTTATTCCCTTTCATCTAGCGATTTCTAAATCTACATGAATCTAAATCTTGTATGCATCTTAAATAATTTCTTAAACTTCCAAAATATTGAATACAAAAGATCTTCTTCCAACTAAAAGTGCGAATTGATTTCGATTGCTTTCCTTATGAAAAATAAGAAAAAATATGATTCCTCACACTTCATACTATTTTTTTCCTTCCAGTTTATAGTTTTTAATAGTTTTGCATGATTACAACAAAAGAGAGAAAAGCATGGTGCGACTATATAAGTGAAGTGAAATTCAACTAAAACCATCATTCAGTGTTTGTTTTTTGAAACGTAAAGTTTGCATTTGCACCAATTTTAAATTTTTAATAAAAAATAACAAAAATGGCATTTAAGGTAGGAAATTTAGTGAAATTAATGAAAGTGAAATAAAATATCTATAAGACATGGATTAAAGTGATATTGAAGGAAAAATTGATAGAAATTAAAAGTGAAAATAAAAAAAATCTAATAAAAATAATAACATCATTGCAGTTCATCATTTTCTCATCACTTGTCGCATTCGTTGCTGCCTATCCAGGATATTATGATGAACATCATTATGCAATTGAAGAAGGTGGACATGAGCACGAATATGCTCATATTGAACGCGGTGATCACGGCCTTGAAGCTCATGATCATCATGGTCATGACGAGTTAGTTGACTATTACGCTCCACCAAAGTATGCTTATAAATATGGAGTTAGTGACTATCACACTGGTGATGTCAAATCACAACACGAGACAAGAGACGGCGATGTTGTTAAAGGAAGCTACACTGTAAGTTTTTTAAAAATAATTTACGACTTAATAGCGTGAATTAATCAATTTGATTTTTACAGCTCGTTGAACCAGACGGTTCAGTCCGCACAGTTGAATACACAGCTGATAAGCACAATGGCTTCAATGCTGTTGTTCATCGAACTGCTCCAGTTCACCATTAAAGTACTTCAATTTCCATCCTTACCACCTACCAAAAAAACTTGATTGTTTCTGTTTTTTGTTAATTTAAAAAAAGAAAATTTCGCATCTTGCGATTTTATGCATTTCACTAACTAAAAAATTGATAAAAAAGAGACATTCAATCTATTCACACAGAGTATCCATCAATCGAGAGGAATTTTGACTGAAATTAAAAATTTTTATTCTTCATTACCTTTCCATGTGCACTTATCGAATGTCTCACACAAAAAAATATAATTAGAAATATAATTAATTGTAGAAATGTAAAAGTGCATTGTTGTGGGACGGAAAAAAAGAGTTGAAAGCATTTTCATGCATTTCCCATGTTATATCTGTGATATTAAAGAAATCAGTGCATAATATTCATGAAAAACAGACAAAACTGGCGCAAGTTGAAGTAGAAATGAAATTGCAATTACATCATTGACCGCTGCTTCCGACAATGCACATATAGAAACTAGTTTATCAGAAGATTACAATTTCAACAAATGCAATTTCTCCCATTAGCATGATGTTATGGTTTTAATTGAAATAGATGTGTATTGTGATTTATCGGACACCAAAGCAACCGGAATGTCTTTTTGTTATTGCATTTCCTACTAAAACATCATTCAAGACTGAACACAAGCACATTCATAAGTCTTCCTGCTTTTCATTCGGTATTTGTTTTTGAAGATGTTTGCAACAAAAACACAACAAAATTTTTCACATGTGCATAATCGTGTGTAACGGCAACAAACGTAGAGTCAATTATCAACGTTCGATTTAATCCACGCGATTATGTCATGAGTGAGATTTTTTTCTTGCAAAAATCTTTATGTAATAATTGTTAAAGCCTTTTCTTACAAAAATGCACTTTTCGTTTCTTCAATCATCATTATAAAGTTAAAAGAATAGTTGTTGGATAAATAAAAGTTTTTTTAAAAAATTTAAACGTCAATTTTTTATTTCTTTTAAATTTGTTTACAGCCGTAATCTTCATTTATATTATTGAATCAAAACAATCAACTTTCATTTTAAACAATAAATACGTGATTTGGTTAAAGCAATTTTGAATTAGGTTTTTAATTAAAATTTTCGTAAAAACTTTTTGGTAGGTAAATTAATTATGAAATGTAGACAAAACAATGTTTGGCCAAATTTTTCAACCAAAACCTTTACACAAAAATTTAAAAATATGAAGTTTTCAAATATTTTGGTCAATATTGTACAATGTTAATTTTTGTTAGGAACTGACCTAAGACTCTGATATAAGTAACTTTATTTTAACCTAACATCACTTATTGCAAGTAATCAAAAGATTTAAGTTAATCGACAAGATCATACATATCTTCAAAAATATAACTGATTAAAATCTGATAAACTAATATCACGTTGAACACATAAGTTATAAAATTAAATATATTTTATTATGTACAATAAAGAATTTTATCTATTTATCTTCTCTATATATCGATTTTTCCAGGAATAGTTTCAAATTATTTTATAATCCATATTACCTTTTTTAAAATGTGCTAGAATTTTGTCAAACTTCTGACTAGTTGGAAAATAAAATATTTTTAGCGCATTTTTGGAAAAAAAATGCAGCTTATACATTCACTTTGGCTGTTCGGCTGGTTGTTCGGCTGGTTCACGGGTGAGGCGCGAGAT
>JACWBX010001307.1:0-10970 GCA_014622435.1 Polypedilum pembai
AATTATTATAAATTTTGTAATGTAATATGTTTTATGAATAAATGTAATAACTGTAATTGCACAGAAGTGCAAGCAAATAAAAAGCCAAATTTCAAAAGCAAAATAAATTATTTTCAATTATTTAATAATTAAATCAACTATTCAATAGTTAAATTTGATTTTCTAATCTATTATTCGAATAGTAAATTTTACTATTTGAATAGTCAATATTTTAACTATTCAATAGTAAAATTCAACTATTCGTTTTGTAAAAAAAATTAACTATTGAATAGTTAAATTTAACTATTTTATGGTTGGAGCTATATTAACTATTTTATAGTTAAATTTTTCATACATTTTAACTATTAAATAGTTAAATTTTTTTTGAGTGTATGAACAATTCTTTGTGCACTTAGTTGAATAAAAAAGAGAATTCTCTCTTGGCTATTGTTATGACTCATAAGTTTTACAAAAAAAGCAAGAACTTGTTGAAAAAGCTACGTAAAAATAATAAAAAATTTATCATTGATATTAAAAAATTTCTTTTGTATTTTACAAGGGGAAAGAACCGTAATAAAAACTGTCCATTAAACGTTGCATTTAGTTTTTTCCGTTGGTATTTTTACCTTTTCAAAATGTAAGGAGAAATAATTCACTAAAAAAATTTACATTTTACTCATCATCCCACGATGAATTGCACTCAATTATTATTGCTCTTGTATACAGCTTAATTTAAATTTTCATTGCAAATTCAGCAAAGTATTATTCTTGAATAAATACTTACTAGCTTGGAGTGCTGTACAAACGAGAAACAAAAAACAACTTTTAATTTAAATAAATATAAGTGGGTAGAATGAAACGAGAGAGAAGAAGGTAAAATAAAATTATGATATGAAATAGTTTCCACTGAGAACATATTGAAAAAAAAATTTCACTATTTTCATATTTTATTAAGATTTACTATCGTAGTTTTTTTTAAAGATATGAAAAAAATGTTATATACAACAACTGCTGCAAATTTCAACGTGCAACATTCAATTTTTCCAAAAAAATTGAAAACTATTTTGAAATTATACTTAAAACTTAAACTTAATTTAAGTTGAATACTGTAATTAACATTGTTATTTTTCAATTAATGTGAAAATTCGGTTAAACTTTCAGAATAAATAAAAATATGACTGCAGCGCGAAATTTACTAATGTCTGATTTATAACTGCATATATATGTACATCGTTTCTCATTTTACATGTAAATTGTTCATGAAAATACTAAAAGTATTCAGAATCATTTAGAAGCAGAGAAAAGTTATTGATAATACATGTACCAGTGCATGAAAATTTACAACTAAAACGTGAAAGTGCTTCATGATTTCAACAAAAAATTTCAACAATAGAATGAAAAGCTTCTCTGCATCACTAGCTTCTATATAAATCTCTTGCATGTTTTACATAATGCATTGACAATGAATTGTGAAGGCGAAAAATAATTTTAGTACAGAGTTCAGAACATGAAGTACTTCAGCAGATACACAAATTTTTTATGGAAATTCAAATTATGCATGATAATGTAGATTATCTTCTCCGCTTTTCTTCCTCATCTTCATCTGAAAGCTTTCTCTCTCCTTTAGTAGGAAGAAATAAAAGTCTCTTAAAGAAACCTGTTGCAACATAACAACAAAATTGCACATTATTATATTCCACAACACAAAGCAAGTGAGATCATAATAAACATAAATTACGCGCTGTCATATTTCATGTTGAACAACACACAATAAATTCATTTCTTCATCTCGTAGAAACAGATTTTCTGCCTTTCCTACTTCTTCTTACATTCCCAAGTCTATTTACTTCGCTCATCTTACCCCACAAGTGTGTGTGTGTGTTTGTGTATTGTGACGGTGGAATGAAAAATTTATATCTAGCTCTCTGTAAAGAAAAGAGAACAAAACCTAATTTCAAAAAATACATTTTTGTAGGCAAACTTGGTACAGAAAGATTTATTTGATTTTTTCGGCACAGCCACGCGGCAAACGTGAGATTGTGAATTCTAAAGCGAATATATGTAAATAAAAGAATGAAGTTGACATATAGTAATTTTCATTTTGAAACTATTTATCATTATTATCAGTTAGCATTAAAAATAATTCCTAATCAATATCTAGAATTTTTATTCACTTCATTTAAATGCAAATCAAATACAAGAGAATGAAGAAAAGAGAACAAGATGAAAGAAGTCAAATCTCAGAGAATAATCTGTATAATACTCAAGCCACCGAACGCCAGGTGAAAATGAAAAGAACAGAGAGAGGTAAAAAAAGAAACTTTATCACGATCATTATAATGAGATTCGCTTAAATTCCTCGAGAAATGCAAATTAAGGTAATAAAAATTTATTAACCCGTTAGGTAAACGAGGAAAGTCTTTAATTTATGCACGCGACACGAGCGGACCAACTTGTTGTAATTTGATAATAGAAAAGGATAAGAAAAAGGCAATTAGTAATACTAAGCTATTGCTAAAACTGTCAAAGTGCATCCGCAATGAATTTCTTGTTGTTTAGGTTTTGAATAATTCAGTGACTAAAATGAATAAATTTTATTTTAGATTGTTGAACTTACTTTTCATTCTGTCCAGCATGCACACGCTACAATCTGCACAATTTAATTTTATTAGTTTCTTAATGAGTGCTTTAGTCAACCACACTCACACATTCATGAATAGAGCACTTTTTGTTTCTCAGTCCATTCCCACAGAGTGATTCAATTAACACTATATTCTTCTTGATCCATATGTGAGCACACTAGAGAGAGAAAATTGCAATTCATTCTACCACTGGGGACATACATTGTACATGCACAAAGCCACAATTTAATCTCTTCTCCTTTACCTTCTTCGTTCTCACTCGCTTTACACCGGACATACAAGAATTGCAAATTTATGTTAAATTTCCATTACTTTGCTCTATATGAATACACAAAAGAGAGAACTGAATGAGTTTTTAACATGCAAAAAACGATTGGGGACTCACTCCATGACATCAAGTATAAGAGAAGAGAAGAAGGACTTTGTTATACACACAAAATGAAATGCATTATTTTATTCTTTTCTCTCAACCCTTATCCTAAATGCATATTTTACATAATAGCACTTGACGATTGGGGAAAAAGCGGAGAGCAAAAATTTGTGCAGCAAAATAATGAGAGTGTGGTAAGTGCCGGAAGAAGTTTAAATGCGCTCTCAAGCTATAAATCATTTCAAAAAGAATGAGGAAGAGAAATTTGTAAAGTAAATGCATTATTTATTAATTTACTCTCCACTCCTTTTCATATCGTAGTCAAGAGTACTTTGTTTTTATAAATGGTGACTTGGAGACTTTTTTTACTTTAAAAACAAAGAACTTTTAAAGTGCAATTAGTGTTTAGATTAAAATTGAGTGACATTAAATTATTACAATTAAATTTTAAACTTTCTGCACATATCCCTTTAGTGGTTTCAAAATATAAATTGAAAAGCTAATGGAAGTCTTGGTTTGCTCCCTATTATTCTAGCATGAGAATTAAAAAAGGAAGTAAACAATTTTACCTTCTTTAGTGCCTGGATTATTTCAAAAATCTAGATTAAAGTCACAAACAAAAAGTTTTCTTTACTTTCACTATGTTAGCGTCTAAAAGTATGCGAAACTGAAATAAATCATCACACACACACACACACACACAAAAAGCTTAAAGAATGAAAGAGTCAGCAACAATGGCAAAGCTATGCAATAACGTTCATTTTATATAATAATGCTTTTCTGCCTTTGCTTGCTTTTTTGAGAAACTCCCACCATTTCTGGTTGTTGGTGCTAAAAATTCACCCACAATAAATGCTCAAGAATTTTATTTTGATTTGGTATAAAAAAAAACTTGTATTCAAGAAACGCAAAGAATAATTTTTGTATTTCAAATATTGCAGAAAAGCAACTGGACCATAAATCATCATTATATTCTTTCAGTGGCATTCCCACTCTTCACAAAAACTCCCTGCAAAAAATTGAATTGAAATCGAAAAAAGGCGGCGAAATATGGAAAAAACTTGGATTTATAGGCTACGAATATTTTATCTGTGTACAGATTTATGGGCGAATGCAATGTACACATCAAATAAATGAAATATTTATTCTTATATTTTCATGAAAAAAATTGTTCACTCAATAAGACTACATAACCATTGTTTCAACTTTATATTACATTTTCAAATAAGCTAAAAATGACAAAAGTATATATTGTAAATGTTACTGATTCTCCAAAAAAATTTTAATCTTCTCTAAACGAAACAACAGTGAAGCTAATTGAAAGCTTTACTGACACATTTAAACCAATTTTTTTATGACAAATTTTCTCATTTAAACTTTTCGAAGTTTTAGCTCCTAACACACTTAAAGAGTAGAGAAATAAAAGAAAAAGTGTTCAACTCAAAAAACTTTTAAAGTACAATAAAGAAGCCACAAAGAAAATTTTATCTACTGCACTTAAAAAGCTTCAAGTAAATTCCTATGATGAAATGAGTTTAATTAGTAAAATGTGTACTTGAAATTAATTGCCAAAAGTTTACTTTTCATCTCTTGCCGTTATGATATGAAAATATCTTAATTTATCCGCATGGCAATGGCTTAATTTGTCATGATATTTAATTCCATAAAGCTTGGATTATTCATTCTCATGTATCTGATCTTAGCATACTTAAATATATTTCTGTTAGAGTAAAGCAAGAAAAGTGCTGACGAACGAAAGGTTTTGTGAAAATTTATAATGAGAGCACGAAAAATCTCAATTTTGAATCTCATTAACTGCTGATTAATTGCGATGATGTAAAATGATGAAGGAAATGGGCAATCAAAAATTTCATTATTTTTCTCTTCAATTGTAATTTAAAGTGTGACATTTTATCAATTTATTTTCTTTAAATTAAATATAAAAGTATAATTTCAATTAATTCTAATGATAAAGTAAATGAATATTTTGGGATTAACCAAAATTTGTCTTAGATGTAAAAAGATCTTGTTTAGATTCATTTAAATTCACTGTCTGTAACATGTCGCCAATTACATACCGCTAAAAGAAATAAAAAATCTATTCTAAACCTAATATCCACTGAGACGTTACAGAAAATGCTTAGTAGAGAGAAAATTAAAGATAAGGGCGTGAAATTAAATTTCAAACACTCACGCACACACACATACTTTACGCAGTAAAACGTAAATGTTACACAACTGTGTTGCTTGTTTTTTCGGGTCCTAAAGCATTCAAAAGATTGAGGAAGGCGAGATGAGAGAGAAATTTAATAGCATTTCCTTTGAGGAATTCGTTACGTGCTTATCAAGTCCTATGCCACTTCCAACAATACTCGTTCGGGAATTACAGAGCGTGGAGTTAATGGCCTGTGGCACATAAAATGCCTTAATTTGCTTATTTATGCAAAAACGGCTTTTGGTGGCTTTCATTTTTCTGAACGAGATTTTCTACCCGCTCTTGTGCTCTCTGATTTTCACTGATGCTTGCTGAAATGGCATTGAATTAATCTACATAAAATAGCAATATTGTATATCATCAAGATGAAATATTATATAAGTGAAAAATATTCATATTAAATTGAACATTTTCTTTACTTTTAGGGCAATTCTCCGAATGACAAAACTCTTCAACAATCTCTACTTTTTCATTTTTCTCTTTAATTACTTGTCCCTAAAAACTTTTAGTTTGGCTAAAAATTGATTTTCGAAAAGCGTCAATTAGTAACAAAAATAATTTTTCGAGTCAGCTTTTTTGCAAAATTTCGCTTTATTAGTTAATAAATCTCATTGGAAAATAGTATTGTTTGATAAAGAGTTGATTCTTTATCTTGTAAACTACTTTTCATAGCGTTTAAACAACGATTTATAGGAGAAAAAAGCGTCAATTAGTAACACAAATTGCAATTTGTAGAATTCAAAAATGATTTGAAAGTTTCGAAATTTTTGTTAACAAAATTAAGGAACAAACTTTTGTTGAAATTGCCTTTGCTATTCTCCATCATACACATGCATATGTATTTCTAAATATATTTTAACTAAAAAACAGTTTAATTTTTCATCATTCATTGAGAATATTTGGTGTAATTAGTGAAAAATTAGGATTGAAAATTCTCGAAAAAAAAACAAGTTGAGAAAGAATAAAAAACGCATTTTTTCAAATTTCGCTCGCTCAGAGAATTGCTCTAAAGTAACCCAATAGTTTAGAACAAAGGGTGCGAACTTCATCAAAAAAGTATCAAAAAATCAAATTTGATTTTTTGATGTTTCTCATACAAATTTTTGATTTTTCTAGATTTTTCAATGATAACTATGATCGATCTTTCTTTGAAGTATCAAAAGATCTTACCCCTTGGTTTAGAATTAATTAGAAATCATGTAAGATATCAGGAAATAATTTATATTGAAATTCAAGTTCAAATTTTTGGATAAAAACAAGTAGAGAAAGAATTACGGAACACATTTTTGAACTTCTCAGCATTCGTAACGAAAAATCAGGGGGGACACTTAAGCATGCAGAAAAAAGGAATTTAGGCAAAAAATGGTTACAAAAATTTCATGTCACATACGCAGTGTTGTTACACAGGCAGCCTGTGATTCCCTGTGATAATATTTACAAAAAATCTGCTATGAAATTTATAGATGGCGCTCTAATCATTTTGAAGCGCCATCTACAATTTCCATAACGGAATTTTTTGTAAATATTATCACAGGCAATCACAGGCTGCCTGTTTAACAACACTGCACATACGGCATAAAAAATTTATTTCAACAACTTTCTTTCTTATTTCATCATTTGTGTTTCTTGAATTTTGTTGTGCAACAAAATATGTCACATGTGTCAAATAGGCGAAGATAGGCAAAAGTTGGCAAATTCTTTTGTCTAATTGTCCAAAAAAAATGCAAAATTTTTGGAGAAGGAGAAATGAAAATTTTTTCGCGTCAAGTTTTTCTTCCACAGAAATTTTAAAAAAAATGTTGAATTTAAGTGAAATTATAAGATTAATTTTGTTGAATTTTCATCGAATTGCGTTTTGCATTTTGCGTTACGTATTTTACAAATAACTCCTTACTGAAGGTTAATATTAATGATTTTTTAAATTTGAATTATCTCGAGATATTATAATTGTATACTCCTAGATCTTTTCGAAAAACGGTTCTTAACGGTTGTGTAACACTACGAAGATAAAATATTTTATTATTAATGAATCACTTGTAAAAAGAAGTGCTCGTTTATTAGCAAGCAATTAAGAAAACGTAATTTTCATTGTATAACATCAATAATTTAATTAATGCTAATTAAATTTCATTTTGTAACTCATGGATATTGGTAGATTGAAGCGTGATTTCCTTCTGCTAATTATAGCTTGTTCTCATAACAACAATTTTCTTCATAATGGTTCTATTTGTATTTCACAATATTTAGCTTAATTATCACCTAAAAAATTTATTTGTCAATTAAAGTTTATGTTCAAAATGATTGACGTAAAGCAAAAAATGATTTTAAATGATGTCAGCAATTTTAATTACAAAAATTATCTACCTCTATTGCTTTAACAAAGATAAGCATTAATCTTGAAATGAAAATTTTCTTATTTTTACTCTCCTCGCAAATTTGCACATCTTAATTTGCACTTTAATTATTATAGTACTAATAAACTTTATCATATCAAAACTCTGGAAGATTCTAATAAAATATTTTCACATTCAATTTTAATCTCCATATATTTTATTATGCATAGTAAATTTAAATAGTTATTTTTATCTTTGTCACATTCACGTCATTCTTTTATAGTCAAATTAAATTTAAAATTTCTAAATGATGAATAACAGAGCGCAATTTTTTGTTTATTTTTCTCTTTGTCTTATCTAATTTTAATTAACAGTCTCGTGACTTATTAAATTACAACTACCGAGCAGTGTCAATTGTTCTTCTTTTCTTTCTCATTATCACACGGTCGTTTACCGTCTTGATGCGAAAAAAATTATTTCTTCACTCAGTTTTAATTTTCGCATCAAATACTTGACACTGAAAATAAGCAGTCGGTGTGAAAGATTATTCAACTCAGATATCAATAAAGCTTGCATGTGTTTAAAGTTAAATAAAAATGAAACTGTTGAGGTTTTTTGCTACATTCATCATATTACTAGAAAGTTTTAGCGTAATAGCACATCGTTTCGGATATTCAATAACAGAACAGCGTATGTGGAAAAAAAAACACAAGGTGAGTTCATTAAAAGTTCAACTAAACAACTTGTGCTTGCATGTGATGAAAGTATAATACATAACTTGTAGAAGGTAGTCGATGTGCATTTTTTGTTATGACAAATTTATAAGTCTAACTTATAAATTAATTAAATAACACAAATATAACTTTGCTGCAAAAACTATAATTTCTATGATGTCACCATAATAAAAATAAAAGATAAATGATTTGAATTTGGTAAATTTCTGATGGAATCTAATTTAATTAAAAACAAAGAATTCTTTAGTTTTCTTTTTATTGTTCTTTCTGTGCACAATATATTTCATGAGTACATTTCTATTTCGGTGCACTGACATAGTTTGTACAATAATTGTGATATAAATTACCAATACAGTGCACAAAATGGTAAGAGAGGAGAACTATGTTCATACACATCAAGACAACCTAGTGAGAGCAATATTCGTTTCGTTCATGATAGTGACAAACACAGACAGACAGTTATAAATTCTCCATTGCCATCTAACGCGAAATAGAGAAATTTCAGAAAGATTTATTGCATTGTATTTTTCAACACAGCATTGTAACGGCAGATATCAGTCACCGATCTCAATTCATCCCCGTCGTGCAATTCCATCTGCCATGCCGGCAATTGAATTCATTTATTATCGCAATCCACTTCCTGGTCCGCTTAGTCTTCACAACAATGGTCATTCAGTGTCTCTTCTAACACAATCATTTCAAAATTCAACGAAATATCGACAGCCGTACATTTTTGGTGGTAAATTACGAGATGAGTACTATTATCATGGCTTGCATTTTCATTGGGGAGATAAGAATTCAAGAGGTGCAGAACACGTTATTTCAGACATACGATATCCATTAGAAATGCATATGATACATATAAACAGGAAATATGGCAATATCGAAGAGGCGTTAAACCACAAGGATGGACTAGCAGTACTAGGTAAAATTTGAATCAAACTAAATTTGCTTTTAATCTAAATCAAAGCTTAAACAGTAGTTTCAAAATTAATGATGGTAATTTTTATTGAAATACAAATTGATCTTCAAAATGATATATCAGATTTAAATTGTGTTAAATGAGAGAATACAATTTTTCATTCTAATTTCAAATTTGACAAATTTTAAGTAAAAATCATTCTTTTATCTAAACAAAAGTGTCTATTTTTATAATGGTTTAATAAATCACTTTATAGAGTGTTGAAGAAGCAAAAAAAAAAAGAGAAAATCTTCCATTGAAAAGCTTACATTGAGCTTCAATATAATCTCACTAAAGGATTTAAAAATGCAATTTTCTCCAATTCCAATTTCAGCATTTTTTTATCAGATTAGGGAAAATTTATCGAACGGCGAAGAGATTGATAACATTGTCAGACATTTTGATGACCTAAATGAACTATCCGACACCATCACTTTGCCTTATACGTTTTCTCTGCAATCGTTGATTGGTAACATAAACACAGATCGATTTTATACTTATCGAGGTATTTCTTAAAAATTTTAGAATGTTATAAGATTTAAAAAAAATTTTAAATTTTGTAGGGAGCCTTACAACTCCGTCATGCAAAGAGGTCGTCACATGGGTTATCTTTCCTGATACTATTTCTATTTCCTTGAATCAGATGTCAAAATTTCGTTCTATATCGAACGGTATAGATGGGTTGCTAATTGTAGACAATTATCGGCACCTACAGCCAATTCGAAATCGCAAAATTTACCTTCGTACACTCTCGTCACGTGCTATTGAGTTGAAAAAACTTGTTGAAATGGAGTGGAATGCAAATAATGATGGTGACGAAGATGAGACGACAGAGTGGTTCTATAACACTTGAATTCGTTATTAGTGATAGTAATTTATGACTCAATAAACCATTCTACGATTTATGCCATGAAACTTGCCATTGTCATACAGTACTGTCAATTTTATTTATACATGCTGTTATGTTTTTGATATTACGACACCCTCGACTCTGCTTTGAACAAATTTAACAATAGAAACACACTCAAACACTTTTTTGGCATGTACACACACTTATTATAATGAACGAACATGTAGGAATTTTGAAGATGTACACACACATGAAAATTTTACCATATAAACATTTTCATCTTGTAGGCACATAAAATCCTTTTGCTATTTACTGTTATGCTAGAACATGCTGCGTATTCTATGTCATGTTTTGCTCTACATGAAATCGTTATTTTTCTTTTTTACAAAAATAAATAACCAGGATTGCAAGCTCACAACAGTTTTATTATATAATCCAGGGGGCCCAACTGATCATTATTTCCCTTAATTTGAATTGGCGCGCGTTTTCGTTTCCCTTAATTTTCCGTTAAAAAGCTCGTTACAAATATTGTAAAATCTGAGAAAACAATACATATTCTTAATTTTGCTTATTTAGTTGAAAAGAATTCACTCAATAATGATTGAAAAAGCTAAATCAGTCTAGTTTTATTTCACAATTCTCTTTAAAAACAAGAAAATTGAAATTTTAGCGTGTTTTTCTCAATGAAAATCTTAAATTTTTGCAATAAAACGCGTTCAAATTTAAATTTTGTCATTTTGTAAGGAAAATTGGAAAAATGTTCGTACTTTAATTTTGTCAATGATCGTATAAAAAACCAGCGATCAGAAAAATATGATTGTTAATAGAAAGGCTACAGGAAAGCTCGATCTTTCTATGTCTTGATTCAAATCTGGAGGAAGATATC